>QJNV01000576.1:0-24205 GCA_004155935.1 Monosporascus sp. GIB2
TAAAAAACACCTTTAAATTTAAATGTATAAAAGTTATTAATTTTTTAATACTGGCAGGATAAATTAACCGTATTATTCGCGCGAATAATTAGCTAGGGAAAGAATGCAGTCGGTAAACTTATAAACCGCCTTATTAACGCAAATAAGCTTATTAACGAAACGATAAATAAATTAACTATAAGTTTTTATATATTCTCGACAAAAGATATTCACTTGAATTAAAGCTATATAATATTTTAAAGAGCCTTAAAAATAAGTTAAATTTAAAAAATTAGATTTTTAAAAGAGTTTAATAATAAAAATTAATATATGCTTTATATAGAAATTTTTAGAGAAAAAGAAATACAATACAACGAAAAAAGAAAAAAGAAAAAAGAAAAAAGAGATACGGTTTAAATTAATACTATGGACAAACCTAAATGGAAAAAAATGGTTTCTATCAATAATATACCAGTTGGTAAATCGGGACCACTCGTAAATTTAAAAAAAAGCTAAAAAAACTTCAAAAAGTTATACGAACGATTGAAAAATAAAAAAATATCTAAAACAAATATAATACCTTATTAACAGCATTATTTCTCCGATTTATTTTTATACACTAAAAAATTTCGATTAATTAAAAAAATAAAAATAATACTTAATTCAATTAGTAATAAATTTACTCGTATAAAAAAACTATTTTTTAAAAAGTCTTTCTAACAAAGAACTATCTTAAAATAAAACTAATAAAAATATAATCGGATTAAAATATTATCGTACCTTTTTATGAAATTAAAATAATTCCTTATAAGACGTAGCAAACTAAGGGCATTATATTACCTGTTAATATGAAATATAAATTAATCGATATATTACGAATATATATTAAAACAAATATTCGAATAATCGCATATTACATACCGGAATACCTAGTTTCTTTTTAAAAAAAAATAAATAATAATTTATAACTAATTAATTTTATTACGAAATTAAACATTATTATTTTAAGAAATATACTTATATTAAAAAACTACGATAAATTTTATACGAATTTTACTCTATACTTATTAATTTTTTAATAAATCTTTGTTTAACTAGGATTAAATTATATTCATTCCTATTAGCAAAAATATAACAATATTTGCAATGTTGTTAAAATTGCTTAAATATATTATTATGCCGATAAATTTTACTAATTCTATAATTTATTTTTGTCGTATAATCGGAAAAACTTTTTTATAATTTAATACGTAATATTACGCGGTTATTTATAAATGACGTCAGTATTAAGAAATTAAAAATACGGTACAATAATGTTAAAAAACTTTTTCCGGAATTCGACGGTTTCTTTTTAAGTATATTATTAATATAAATAAAATACTCCTTAACTACAAACTTACTAAAATTACGATTAATATATAAAAATCTTAATAATATTATAAGTTTACTGTTATTAATAGATTTTTTTATAATGCGAATAATCGTCGACCCGATATAGTAAAAATAATAAAAATTTTAAAAATCGATTTCTATAAAAACGTTTCGGAAATTAAAACTTTCTTAAGGATTATAGTTTATTACCGGATATTTATTATGCATTATACTATTAAGGCGGAACTTTTTACTTATTTATTCCGCAAAAACCGATCTTTTATTTAAGGCCTTAAAAACATATTGTCAGCAGCCACAGTGATCAAATGCAGGGCACTGGCGCAAACTGTGTGTTGATGTTGATCTAGACTGAAAACGCCTGGGCCAAGTTCCTTTTACATACACAAATCCATGCTCAAAAAGCTCTTTCATGACAAAAGGTGTCCCAGGCTGCATCATGCAGCCTAGCCCACCAACCGTAAGCACCTTAAAGCACTAACTGCCGACACGCCCTTTTGCTTTTAGGTGATCTCGGCCACTAAATCCCTTGTTTCCTCAAGCACCTTCTGATTCGTTCTGTATCTGTATCCCTTCAAGTCCCAAATTCGCCACGAATCGCTCGAAATCAGCCCTGTCAAGGGGTTTCGTGAGCCCATCTGCTGGGTTATCCTTGCTCTCAACGTACTGGAAACAGATGTTTCCTTCCTGTACCTCCTGCCGTACGTAGTGGTATTCCAGTGTACAGCCTTTGCAGTGCTAGCTGCAGTCTCGTTATAATCGATACCCTTCCGTTGGGTGCAGCCCCTGGCGCAGATACGGGCCTTGTACTTCTCTAGCTTTCCTGTAGACGTGTACTTCTTCCTCAGCATCCATTTCGCGTCTACTAGGTGCCCGTGGCCTCTATTGTCTGGTATGAAACGGAAGGTTCCACGGGAAAGGTTTCCCTTAATTTTAGTAAAAATAGCTTTAAGCCACATCTCGCGTTCTGGGCCTTTTATTGCTTTTTTTAGTAACGGGCCGTCGTCCCCCATAGCGTACAACCTGTAACCGTCTTCATGGTCGACATCAGTCAATAATGGGTGGAAATGGAAAGCGTATGGGTCGTAATTATCGAAATTATCGCCCTTTTGGATTAAAGCTAGTTTTAGCTTACGCATTAGTTTTAAGGCTTCGTTTGTGGCCTCTAGAGTATACAGTTCGAAAACCGTCTTTTTCGGGCGCCCCTTTTTACGCTTAATTTATTTGGTTTCCTGGTCCGTATCGTTTTTTAAAATAACGTTATAGTTTTTTTTTTTTTTTTTAACGCCTAGTTATTTTTAACGGTATTTTAAACGTTCTTATATAGGTTACGAAAGTAACCGAATAATATTTATTAGATTAAAAGGTTATTTTAGTTTTTTCAAATTTTTATAAATAGTAATATATGGTATTATTAGTAATCTGCTATCTTTTAGTAGCTAAATCTTATAAATATATATTCCTTTATAACTTAATAACATTTTTCTTTATTTTCGAGTTGTTAATTTTTTTAACCTGGTTTTATAGTTTTTGTCGATTAAAAATATACACCTATTACTACAAATACGAAAATTATTATTAATACGCTTATAGAACATTTTAGAGTTAAATTTGAATACGTTTTCGAAATATTTAATTAATGTTATGTTTTTTATCGTAGATTGTTTTATCTTATTAACGGTATGTATTATACCTTTTAATTTAACGTTTTAAAGGTATATTAATTTTTATATTTATATTAAAGTTATACGTATTTCGTTCTAAAAAAAATTATATATTATATTCCGTAACTCTCTTTTAATATTAGTTATAAGCGTTAAAAGTTACTAATTTAATGCCTTTTATTGCGTAGAGACTTTCGACGATTATTATACCAAATCCCTTACCATTATTAAAATGTAAGATTTGCGCTTTTTTATTTATAATTATTATTAAATGCCTAAATAGCTAGGTGATATAAATATGTAAGTTTTTCTATATTTTATTTTTAGTTTTAAATAAATGATATTTTTATAACATAATAAATTATTTATAATTAACTCGAAATAACCGCTATTTTCGTTATTAATAAGTTTAACAGCTTTTATATTACATTAAGTAATTTCTCCTATATATGTTATTTTATTATAAATTAATAACCGGTATTTTCCGTATTTTTTTCCTTATAAGTTATATAAAAATGTAATTTTATATCGTTAAAGTTTACCTTTATCCTTATAAACCTTTTAATAGTTTAAAATAATACAGGCGCGGTATTAAAAAATAATTTTTTTTATAATTTCGTTTATTATAAAAATTTTATCATGTTTAATAACGTTTGCAAGCGTACGTTTCAGGTTTAGGTTATTATTATTATTCTTACCGAATAACCCCCTTAGCCCGTATCTCTATTAGCTATCGTTTAAAGATTCCGGGCCTCTAATAGTAAGCTTTAATTTCCCATAAAGCTATAAAAAATTCTTTTCCAGTGGACGTTAATAGGCGTTAATTTAAATCTATTAGAGCTAATTAAGATATTTTTATTTAGATAACCTCTTTTTTTATAAAATCTTTCCCCGAAAAATATTTTTGACGGGCAATCGATAATATGTAATATATATCTTATTATAATTTCGTTATTTTTTATAAGGACTTTATAAGAGTTATTTTATAATACCGATAAAAATAGTAGTTATAAATCCTTCGCCTATTATAATATAAATTCCTTTAAACCTAATATTGAATACTAAATTTCTCTCGAAATTGCCGATATTATTAATAATATTAATGTTTATTTTTATTCTTTTTAAAAAAAATATATAAGTAAAAATATAACTTTACTTATAACTATCGCCTTAGTTACTTTAAGGCAGCTAGCTTCTTATAGCTTAATGCGCTTAATTATTTATATCTTAAAGCTTTTGGTCGCCTGCAGCCGTAACTTAATTGTTGGTTCCTTATAACTTAGGGCTTTAAATTGCTTATAACTTAAAGCATTTAAAATTATTAGTCTTTATATAATTAATACAGTTAGCCGCTCTAGATTTAATTATTTTAGCGCTTTCGATTATTAAAGTTTTAGTATAATTAGCTTTTTAAAATATTTTATTATATTACTATATAAGGTATTAAAGTTATTGCTCGTCAACGTAAGCGCTAAAAGTCTTTCCGTTTAAGCGGTATAAGTTTTTTTAAATCCTTAAAGATAAACTGCTTCTCGCTTTAATTACCGCTACGGGTATCTTTATAAATGTTACGAAAGTTATTATTTTGGTTATTTTAATTACTGTTATTATTATTATTACCCTAACGTTAGCTACCATTTTAACTTCGCTTTTTTTTCTTAACTTTTATCGTATTTTTACGACTTAAGGCAATTTTTCACCAGGTGTCCATATTTGCTATAATTAAAGTAAAATAGCTATTTATCTTTATTTTATACAAGCTCACTATTTCGGGCATTTTCTTTACCTTTTCGTATATTAGTAAACCGTCCGTTATTTTCTTTTCATTAAATCGATTATAGAATTTATTATTAAAATCGTCGATTAACTGCTAAAAAAAACCCTTCTGCCGTCATACTAATTAAATCATTTTACACTAATTATCAACGCGGTTTTTTATAATAATAAGGAATATAATAATTTTTTTTTTTAAATTGTATGCCATAATTCTTTCTTTCTTGAAAACTGTTTTAAAATTTAATAGTAAGTTATATTAATTCTTTTTATCGTAGGCAACCTTATTAAGATTTTTCTATAAAACCTTTTGCTAGAACTTTTTTATTATTACGTAAATCTTCTGGAACGTTTTTAACATCCTCGTACCTTTTTTAAAATTTATAATTAACTTTAAAAGTGTTTTTTGCAGGTTTTAATAATAGCTTTCGTTAAACGGAGTTAATTTAATTAACTTAAATTTATTCTATTTTCGTAACTAAATTTGCTTCCATAAAATTAAAACCTTTACCTTAAAGAAATAATAATATATTATTTATTTTACGTTAATTATACGATTATGCTTTAATATTTAAAGGTTCCGTTGTTAGTTTATTTATTATCTCGCGTATATGGAAATAAGCGTTATTTTAAAAGTATTAAGTAACGTATATAATGCGACCTGTTAGTAGTAAGTATGTGTTTTAGTTTATAGCAAATTTAAAATATATTAAAAAATATTAGTTAGTATATCTTTTTATCAAACTATTACGTTATTAGCGTGTTTTTAAATATTTAAAATTTTCATTTATACATACATTAATATTCCGTTATATTAATAATTAGTTGAATTATTAATAAATTAAAATTCAACAAGGGCTAGGTAGTAGTAATTGATAAATTTTATAAGTTTTATTGTACGTAGTTATTAAGGCCCAGTTCCGTTAAAATGTTAGTGAATATTTTTAATACTGTATAAGAAATTGTAATTTATTATAATAATCGTTGTACAGTTATTAAACCTTTTTTAATTAGTTGTTTTCGATTATTAATTATTATGTTATAGTTAATTAATGTCGAAATTCGTAAACCTTATATCTTAATTATTAGGTATTTTATAATAATTATTTTACGTTTGTAATATACTGCCATAAAAAGGATTATTCGTTTTTAGAATGCTGATACACTTTTTTAATAATAATAACCACGTTTTATAAAATTTTTAGAGTTATTTATTAAATGCGAAAAATTTTCTTAGCAGCGTAAAATCGTATATAAGTCGTACCATAATAGTAATTAAATAAGGAATTTTAAATATTTTTTAAAAAATAAGTAAATTATAATAATAACGTTATACCGCTGCTTTAAGTTTATTTAGGCGTTAAGGTATTAATATCCGTAATATTTTTTAGTATTAACATAGTTAGCGAAAATATAGCGAAATAATAATGTATTAACGACGGACTTACAATAATACGAGAGTATATCCAAAATGAGGCGAAATTTAATTGCCGTAAGAGTTTATTTTTAAAAATATAACAAATTATTACGGCGTTAAACGTTTTTAAATTTAGGTAAAGTATTTTATTACTGTACGAAAAAGCAAAAAAGGAAACTATTTAAAGTTACGAAATGCCTCCGTATATATAGCGTTATATTAGTTAAGCGGAGCCGCATTATTAGTGCTGTAATAGTAAAATTTAATTTTAAAAATTAATATCTTATAGTATTATAAATTATTTCTAATTGATTTATTATGTTTATTTAAACTTTTTACGTTTTTTAATATTAATAATTATTATATAGGTTATTATAAAAAATTTAGTAATAGTTTTATTTAGAAATATCCTTTTTTATAACACCGGATTTAACAATTATAACACGAATAAATTTAAATTATTTACGAAATATGTTTAAATATTTATATAAAATATATTAATAATTTATTATTTAAATTAAATATATTTCGAAATTTTATTACTATTTAACAAGATTTATTACTTAATTAATTGCAATACGTCCGCCAACGCGTTAATGTTATAACCTAATAGGCTTAGTTTAAACAGGCACGGTCGGACATTTACTACTTAAAGTTCCGATCCTAGCTAAGGAATATTACATAACTTGCTTATTCGAAAAACTAGACTTACGGCATAAACGTAAATAAATAAGACGAGCAGATAGAAATATTATAAGTAATAGGAAATATATATATATTCGTGAAATTTCATAATTAAATAATAATAATTTGTAATATAATTTCGTTATTTACGCTATTTTTAATATTACAAAGCGTAATTAAGTTACTTTTATTACTTAAGTATTTAGTTTCTTGTAATACTTTTATTAATATAAACCTGTCCGTTTAGATTTAATAATTTATTAATTAATCAAAATATTATACGCCATAAACTTTTATTAAATAATATAGTTAGATTTTGAACAATATTTCGATAATATATTTATTAGTAAATAACTCGTTTATAAGGTTTCGGAAAATAATATAAACTTGGATAAAAACGAATAGTAACTTTCCTCAATTAGAGAGGAAATTTTTCGACGTTTAGACTTAATAAATTAATGTATTAATTAGTTAAAACGAAATAATTCGGAGATTACTTTAACTTTTTAAAGAATAAATACGGCAGGTATTTAGTAAAAAATATGTTAATATGGGCCAGCCTATTTAAGTAACATTTAGTAAGAAATCAGGAAAAATATTAAATCGTATTAAGTTTAAACTTTTCAACGGAGTGTTTATTAAATTATAATTGTTTTTAACTTAATATCGGGCGTATTTTAAGTATTTTCTGATACAATTTATAGCGTTAACTTTATAAATCGAATTTGCAGCCGGAAGAGGTTCTGGTTATATAGCTACTTAATTTAAACCCGCGATAAGAGAATATATTACGGTATTTTTAAAATAATAAACGTTAAAGGTGATGTAAGTTTATAACGATTATAAACAATTCGAATAAGTTTTTATAAGGATTTTCGGAATAGTAAACGAAAAAATAAAGGCAGAAATGAAAACTTAATAATTATGATAAAAAAGTTACCTTTAGTTATAGTAGCGAATTAATTTAATTTTTTTTTCAAAGCTTAAGTAAAGATAAGAAATATTAATAGCCCCTTTGTTTAACAACTTAAAAAAAAGGTTTAAAAAGAATTATTTAAAATAAATTAACTAAAATATTTAACCGATTATATCGCAGTAATAGTAAAAATTAATAATTGGTAATACGTTTAGCGAATTTATAATTCCAAAAGGAAAAATAATAATAAAACGCGTTATATTATTAATATTAACGTATTATAATATCCGACAACATTGTATAAAACCGTTAAAATATTTATAAAAATCGGTACCGTTTAACGATAAAATATACGATAAATTAAATACTGGAATAATAGTAAAATAAACTATAAAATACCTTAATGCCGGTTATTTAGGAAGCCCGGATAAAATAAGTTATAAACCTCTGTACTTACAAAATAGTTATAAAATAATTAAAACGGAAGGACCTTTATTATAATATAATAAAAAAGGATAAATATACTAAAAGTCCTTACGTAAATAATTATAAAACTATAAAAAATGAGAGGATTTTTTAAAAAAGCGATAATTATTTAAAAAAATTATTAACGATAATTAATATTAATGCTTAAAAATGATTTAGGATTATTAAAGGTAAACAGAAATTATATTACCTAAAAAAATTAACTAATAAAATTAATTTAACGCCGTTTATTATATTAAACCTTAATACCTACTTTATAAGAAAAAAGATTATATATCGTTTAATGTTTCTCACGTATATAAAATTAAAGATTCGATTTTACTAAACAATAAGGGATTAACTTCAAGAATTAATGTTAATACCATTACTTATATAAAAAACTAGTAAAAAAATGGATAAAATTACAGCGGCCCAAATCTGACTCGAAAAATAAAAATATCTATAAGGAAACCTTTTCTATTTTTATTATACTTATAAACACCGGTTATAAAAGAAAGTAACCCAAAAGGAACTTAATAAACTATACCACAACTAATTGCCAACCTACACCTTCAACTAACAATAACAACAATCCCTGAAAAAAAAAAAAAGATTTCCGCAGATCTCGTATAACTTACCAAGAATCTATAAGGAAAAAATAAAAACGCCCCAACATGGGATATATTACAAATAATAAACGAAAAAGCCTTATAATTACAAAAATAAACTCAAAAGTAAAAAGAATTTCTAACAATATTCGAAAACCTATTCGGTAACTTTAAAACCAAAGTAAATACCGTAACAAAAACTTAAAAAATACAATAAATCGATAATAAATAAATATTAAACAATTATGACAAGATATTAAAAAAATAAACAAATTAACAAATTACGAAATAAAACGAAATAATAATAATAATATATTAAATAATCGTAAAATAAAATCGACTAGTTATATACATAAATACAATAATTTAAAAAAGATTTAAAAACCGAAAACTATTTATAAAAAAGTCGCAAAATAGCAAAACCCTAGGGAGATATAAAAAACTTTTAAAAAAGGCTTTAGTAATAATAAAGAATAACGATAAGCTTATTATTTTAAAAATATAAATTGGAATATATTAATATACTGCTATAATAGATAACGGAATTTTAAAAGGTAATTACATTATGCTTAAAGCATTTAATTGATTTAAATTACTATAAATATGTAAAAAAACTTTACATTACAAACACCACCGAAAGTTAACAATTTTTTTATAATAACGGAAAAATTATACGTATAAATAATTACTTTAATATTTTTATCTTAAGAAAATATAATAATTAACTTTAATATCGTACTATTAAAGAATTACAATATAATCTTAAAAAAATACAATTACGTTAGCATAGTTCTTTAGTTAACTAGGAAATTAATTAAGTAAAATTTATTTTATAACCTAGTAATAAATATAAAAAAAGGATAATAATAAAGATTTTAATATTCAATTGAAAATGGCGATAAATACCGGTATAAAAATACGATACAAAAAGGAAAATAGATATTATAAATAAATACGACATATTATTATTATTATCAAAACAAAATTATAATAATTTAATAACAATTTAATAAAACTATAACTTAAATAATTAAAAAATTTTAACGAATATATTACCATAATACCATAAGTATAAACGCCTACTTAGAAAAAGACTCGAAACGAAATTACTAAAATATAATATATAAAATTATAAAATTATCCTAAAAAAATATTAATTAAGTTTTACTTTATTTATAATTTTAACGAAATAAAATTATACGTACTTAAAGAATACTTAAAAAATCAACTTAAAAAGAATTAGATTCGCTTGTCTAAATCATTAAGGGAATACTTTATATATTTCGTACTTAAAAAAGCGGAAAATTATAATTAATAGTAAATTATTAAGAACTTAATAAGATTACTATTAAAAACTAAATGTTATTACCTTTAATTAGCGAAATAAACGATCGTTTTTATAAAACTTAATAATTTATTACTTTTAATATTAAAAATAAATATAACTTAATTTAAGTTAAGAAATATTACGAATAAAAAACGGCATTTCGGATTAAATTCGATTTATACGAGTATTTTATTACCTTTATAAAACTTATTAACGTACCTGTTACCTTTTACCGTATGGTTAATTACCTTTTTAAACACTATCTCGACATTTTCGTATTATATTATTTCGATAATATTCTTATTTTTTAAAAAACCTAAGGGATGATACGAAAAATACGTTTATAAAGTGTTATAATTATTTTAAAATGTCAATCTGCTAATTAATGCAGAAAAAAAACCAATTTAATATATACGAAATTAAATACTTAAACTATATTATTACTTTCGGATATATCAAACTAAACCCTAGGAAAATCGTTACCATACGAAATTAAATACGGTCTATTATAATGAAGGATATATAAGCCTTCTTCGGATTTATTAATTATTATCGAAAGTTTATTAAAAACTTTAGCCGAATAGTAATACTTTTAAACGAATTTAGTAAAAAAGGGAAAAATTTTAATAAACGTTAATAATAATAAAACCCTTTTAACAAATTAAAAAAATAATTATAATTTAATTAATATTAGTTATATACGACCTAAATTATTTAATAAAGATAAAGACAAACGCATTAAATTATACTTTAGGCGTAATAATCGGATAACAAAATAATTAAGATATATTACATTAAATTTTTTAAAATATTTTTTTAAATTTTTTTAATTTTTTTTACAAATTATAAAAACCTAAATTACGTTACGTTATTTCTAATAAAAATATATGGGTATTATTAAAACGTTTGGCGGATTTAAGTACTTTCTTAAAAGGAACTAATATTAGGTTAAAATATATACGGATTATAAAAATTTTATCCGGTTTATTACGACTAAAAAACTTATAGTACGATAATTCGGTTATGTAAAAAAAATTAACAAAATACGACTTGTTATTATAGATAAAAAAGGGCTAAAAAGTGGTAAAGCCGATACTTTTAGCAAATAATTAAACTTTAAAAAAATAATATTAATTATATAATTTTTAATATCACTATAAAAAATAATTACAATCACGAAAAATTATAATAATAGAAACGGCATCTTCGAATATATATTAAAAAATTAAGATATGTAACAATAATTTATCGGAAAAATAATAAAATATAAGTTTTAACAAAATATTAGGAAATTTTGATATGAAATATATAGAGATATTAAATATAGAAATACCTAGAAATCTGTAAAACTTTAAAACGCCTTAAACGCATCTATTATTGCGTTAAAATAAAAAATATAATACAAAAAGTTTTACGTTAATAGAATATTAATACTAAAGTAAAAATATAACGATACAAGTTATACGGAAAGTTATAATTATTAGTAGTCGTAAAACGACCGTAAAATTTTATTACGATAGTATTTTCGTAATTATTAATCGGTTTACTAAGATTTTTTATTTTTTACCAAATAACGAAAATACGAACATTAAACAAATAATATACCTTTTTTTTAAAAATATTTTTAACGTATATAAATTACTAAACGAAATTGTTTGAGATAAAGAAATAACGTTTACTTTTAAATTTTAGCAAAATTTAATAACGCATTTTAACTTAAATCAAAAAATTATTTAACGCGTTTCGACTTTAAATAAACGGATAAATAAAACGATAAAAATAAATATTAAAAACGTACTTACGATATTATATTTATTATAAACAAAATAATTAAGTTAAAAAGTTACCAATAACTTAAATAATTTATAATATTAATTATTACGAAAGTGTTAAAATAACCTTATTTTTAATTAATTTTAGGTTTATTTTAACAATTTATAAAGAAATATAAAAAACGCCCGTTTAATATGAAAGGTATTTTTACGTTAAAACAATTTAAGCAATTATATTAGGAAATAAAAACGGAGCTTATTTTCGTACGTAATTAAATAAAGAAATATTATAATTAAAAACGGTTAAAAAACTAACCTTTGTAAAGAAAAAGATAATTTATTAGGCTACTAAAAATATATAAATAAAACGCCCAAGCTAAAAGTTTGACTTTAAATATATCGGCCCTTATAAAATCAGCAAAAAGATTTTAAAAAATAATTACTAATTAAAGTTACTCCCGAAAGTTAAACTTTACCTAAATTTTTATATATTTTTACTTAAGTTTATAACGGATATTATTAAAATATACATTAAAGAAAACGACGTAAAAGTGGAAAATAAATAAGTATATAAGGTAGAAAAAATTCTAAACGTACGGAAAATTAACCAACTTACCTAATACTTAAATAAATAAAAAAATTACCCGAATTTTAAAAATACTTAAGAACTCGTAAAAAGTTTTATAAACGTCTAGCGTTTATTAAAAAAAATTATTAACGACGATAAATACGCCTTAGTTTACGCTTAACCAGTTAGTAATATTGATATTACCTCAATCGGCAAAACCTATAACTTAAACGGCCGCGATTACCGTAAACTCTAACTATTATTACATTTTTTTAAGCGCTTATATTTTTCCATAGTTTCTATACCAGAAATACTGTAACGAATTATTTTTACATTACATTTCCATAATAACTTTTTTTTTAATTTCGCAAACGGGTTAAATAGCTAAATAATTGGTTTAAATATTATTTTACTCATAAAAATTCCTTTTTAACAAAACGTTTCGTAAATTTTAAACAGTCCTTTTTTTCTGGAAAATTTATAGTATTTATTTTCGAAAAAACTAAAATCGTCGTAAGAACAGGTAATAAGAATATAATAGGCGCATTTAAACGATTTTAAAGATACCTTATATTTTTTTATTCAAAATAATAACGTAAGTAAAATAAATAACGAAATTAAATCTTTTAATTCGTTCAAAAAACGAAACGGTATTACGACGTATTCGGGATTTAAATTTTTACTTAATTATACGATTAAATATCATAAAAATGATAAACATAAAGGAGAAGTTTACTTACTAAATTAAGTAATAAACGGTTTCGATCTTTAGAGATAAAAACTTTAAAAAAAGAGATCGTATTATGAACTAACAAATTTAGCTTAAACAAGTATGATTAGATTCCTGTTATTTAAAGCTCCGATTTTAACTAAAAAATTATGTAATTTACTTACTTGGAAAATTAAATTTACGCCATAAACGTAAGTAAGTAAGGTAAGCAGGTATAAGCATCGTAAGCAACAAGAAGGATATATATATTCGTTAGATTCTATAGCTAGATAACGATAGCTTATAATATAACTTCGTTATTTAAAATACCTTTGATATTACGAGATATAACTAAGTTACTTTTATTACTTAATTATCTAGTTTTCCACGGTACTCCTATTAACATAAACCCGTACGTTTAGGTTTAATAGTTAGTTAATTAGCCTAGCCGTCACAGTTAGCCAAGTAATAAATTCGTTATATTTTTAATATGTTAATACCGGATAAAAAATGTTCGCGGATTTAGGTTAAAAATTCGTTCGATAATTAAATTTCTTTTTAGTCGGCGTTAATTTTCGCGAAATAAGGACGGTATTAGTTTAGGATAATATATCGTAATCTCGTTTTTTTAAAAATAGATAAAGGAATATTATTATACAATAAAGCTTTTATAATCAAGTTTTAGGTCTCGTTTTTTTAATCTGGATGATTAAGTTTATTTTAGCTTTTTTTTATAAGATATTCTATAATGTTAATATTAAAGAATAGATTTTATAAGTTAGAAGGTGAGAAAGTTACAAAAATTGGCCGACTCGCTTATATAGTCGACTCGCTTATATAGTACGTTAAACATTTTTAATACGGGTTTATATATTTATCGAAATCAATAATTTGTTTTAAATTTAATTTATTTATTATTTAAGTATTTTTGCTTATAGTAATTATTTAAGCGGGTAATAATCGGTTACTAAGGAATAAATAAAATAAGACTTTCTTAGTAAAAATAATAAATAATAATAATAGTTAACGTTAAAAGATAAGAACTTATATTAATATAAATTAACGCCTTATATATATAAGGGAGCTATAAATATAAGCGGACCGCTTTTTAATACTTTTGAACAATATATTAAAATAACTTAATAATATTATATCGTATTAATTAAAATTAATCGGATTTTTTCGCTAAACGTATTTACAACTTTATTATAAATACGCGTATTATGTCCGAGCTTGCCGTAAATACTATACTTTCGTTTTTTCGTCGTAACCCTTTTACGATAATTACTTTTAGCCGTTATTAGCTATATTTTTCTAATGCCCTCTTCCTTTTTAGTTAAAAAAGCCTTAGTCTTTTTATATAATATGTATTTCTCTTTTTCAAAAATGTTTATTTTTAACTTCTTAATATTTACTTAAAATTTAATTTATTTCGCGTAATTAGAATTTTTTTTTCGTAAAAAAGCGGTTTTATATAAAAGTACTATATAGCATTTTATTATAAAATTAACCGACTTAAGTATTTTTATCGATAAGTTACCCTAATAACTTTTAATTTTCTTTTATAAACGACGCTTTAATCTTATTTATTTACGAATATATTTAAGGGTTTTTGTGAGTGTAAAAATAAAACCAGCGAAGGTTAACAGGAAAAAGATTGGCGTAAATATAATTAAAAGATTTTCAAGATCGGAAATAACGTTATTTAAATTAAATAAAACGAAATTAATTTTCGCGGATCCGGATTTAATATTTTTAAACGTTATAACAATTTTAAACGCGATAACAAAACTGGTAAGGAAATCCTTTTTTAATAATATAAGTATAATATCGTCGTATTAAGCTTTAGATATATAACAAATAATTACGATTTAACTAAAAATAAAATACGTTAAAAGATTAAAATTTATACGAAAAGTTCGCAGGTATATAAAATATAATTATATCGTAATTAGCGTAATGTCTTTGGAATTTTATCAAATAATAATTTTCGTAACTACTAATAATAACAAAAACGTTTCGATTAATCGTATGCGTTCGAATAGAATAATCGAAATATTAACCTTATTTTAAATTTAATTTGTTTATTATTTAACTATTACGAATAATTTTAAAGGAGAAATTAATTAATTAAACCAATTTAATCGCCGGAGGAAAGGTAAAATAAAAAGTTATGGCTTTCGAAATTATGACGATTAACGCCCTAAGTATTTCAAGGCGTTAAGGGGGTGTGTCGGTTAGCAGGGGTGCGTTAGCACCATATATATTGAAGAATCCCTTTAATTGGAACATACTTGTTCCGTGACTAGAAGACCTTAAAGTGCAGTACGCGTTTTAGAGCACTTGCAACTAGTTATAAATATAACAACAACTGATGTCCCTTCTATCAGACAGAAGGGGCCCATACAAAAAAAGATGTGTGATTCAAAAGCTAAGTGGGGCCCCGACACTCTGATTCGAAATGACAGTAAGCCATGGCGTTACTAGGTTCAACACTCTGCGTCAGGCGCGAGCTGCATAATATGATCTAGAAATAGGAATGGCAAGAGCTGAGGTGATATATGCTCAGGACCAGATCCGGGAGTAAACAAAAACGATGTTCAAGACATTAGTTGCATTCCAGCGCCCCATACCTTGCACTGAAAGGCCAACGGAGCCGATCTCTTAACTCGGAGAATGGAGCAAGTATAGCCAGTACATTTTCCAGCCTGGATGGTGCCATGCAATCTCTTACTTGGGACTCGTTATTTTTGGTAACCTGAATCCAATTATGCGATGCTTGGAGCAACCAGACGCTTCTGGGCCATCGTATCAAGGACCTGCTGTAAAACTCTGCGTCCCATAGAAGGCGTAATTAAACGACGCCGCGAGTGCAGTTCATCTTTCCAGCTCCATGTATGTAATTGCATCGATCTCCATAAGATTTCGGTACCCATCCAGACATTGCCTAGAGTCACCTTGGCTTCCGGGGTTTTGGGGTTGCTACCAAGTTGTGCTCATGCTGGAGGTACTTCCCTAGTTTTCCAAAGCTGCTCAGATCGGGGCTCTGTATAGGCGGGGAACCCCTCTGGCACGGGCGCATTGAAGAGTGCCGCGGTCCGCCGTACGTACGGTTCCGCCAGTTGGAGCAATTCGAGTGTGCTGCCATTGTCATCTTCTCAGAAATCGACTAGGTCCCGGGAATAGACGGCGCTCAACTCGCGAGTCACAGTCGCGAGGTCGATTGTTCGGGCCGTGATCTTCTCCATCCGCGACCATCCCCTGGATAGCGATGGCAGACCGGAATGGAAATAACCCGAGGTGGTTCACATCACGTTCCCTTCCTGCGGAAACTAGTACCTTACGTAGGTCGACCGGCGTAAAAACAGCATATGATTCGGTTAGGGGATGCTGCGGGAAGCTGCCGGTGAGGACAAAGTCGGCTGCATGAACAGTGCTGGTTACTGACATCCGAATGATCGGCAAGCCGCGGTCACCCTAGGGGTAGTAGCTGAGTCCAGCTTTGTGGCGACACTCCCACTGGCTCCCGGTGCCGCCGTCTCCGAGCCTTCCGTTGTGGGAAGTCCAATGCCGGGCAGTCCTTTCAGGGACTCACGAATCAGCGCGTCGGCGCCAGCTTCCACCCGAGAATGGTTGCCAGGGGGAGAGGCAGGGGTTGCGTGGATTACCGATCCTCCGACGGCGTCTTGCGTTACCGTCTCGAAACTCGAACCAAGCGGAAGACTGACGGTTTGGTGCATCGCGAATGCGTCGAGGTCGGCGTCTAGACTGAGACTGAAGACCCCCGCTAACGCCTCCATGAACGCAAGTCCCAAAATGCCATACCAATGCCGCCGGTGCGCCAGTGGGAGGAGCGTAGAAGAAGCTGTTTTACGCCGAAAACCAGTGGCATGTCGCCGTCGCGGTTTGGCCGTAGTTGAGAAAAAAGCGTCTCGACATCTTCGTCGCCGTGATGCGTAATGGAGGTTTCTTTGGACCGCACGTCGGCATCGAACATGCCAACTGCCAGCAGCAGTGTGCCTGGAGTATCCGATGGACTCAGCTAGGTAATAGTAGCCCCCAACGGCGCATGCTACCGTCCGAGTATCTGCCAGGCGCGAAGGAGATCCCGGGTTGGCTCTGTTGCGAACGACGGGGAATCAAGGCTGATGGCAAAGCTAAGTATCCAGTGCTCTCCGTTCGAGGGCAAGTGCCTTTCTACGAGCTTCGTGAAGGAGTGTCCCTGAGTTTCCCAGTTCGCGGGAGTTTATCGACTGGATGGTCATTTTACCTCCGCGCTGCCAGAGCAGATCTCTTGTGGCTCTCCTTACAATTTCGGGGGAGCTGTGCTACTGAAGGTAAATTGGACTACCAGCTACCGAATCTGAGACTGAATGTTAGCAACAAAAATTCACCGTAACACACAGCGCCACATGTAAGAGCGTCTCGGGCCCAAGATGCCCAGCGGTAGACTCTTTGCACCGGCATCATTAGTTACTCCATGGACGGTCATTGCGATAGATAAGTAAAGGACGTAACCACCGGCCCCGTGCTTACTCAACGAGAGACCGGCGACGCGTATGTACCCATATTGGCGATATACTGGTATGGGTCCGCCAAGGTGTAATCTTTCCAACTTAGCGCGGTGATTTTTTTTGAGAGTATCTTAAGTAGCCACCTCTTACCCCTTTCGCTCTCTATTGACTCTGACACCTCTACGTTCCTTGGATCACCAATTACAGCAAACCTCATAACCAAGTTAATACCTCTTACCAGTGTGGGTTTAGTTTATATAACGGTTTGACATCCTCTGCAATCCTACTCTCTCTGTATAAATGTTGAATACGGGGCCCATCGCGCGTCGCGACAAGCATGAGTCCTTAACAAACATCAATACCCTGCATTTACGACAAAAAGGTAAACATCCTACCTGGAGAAAACGTAGCTGGGAGACCTTGGCTCGTATAATTGCTGCTGCTCAGTCGTGGCTTCGCTTCAGGTTTTATCGTGCGCTTTCTCCTCATGCCGTAAGGGGTAATGCAGTGCCCCCACTCGAGAGATGCAACAACTAGTGACTGGGCGTAGAAATACAAGCCAGAGGATATGAACACTTTTACCCACGGACACCCTTGATCCAGTCGGAAATGGCTATGTAGGAAGGTAAGATACGAGCTGTATCTAGGTATAGACGATCTCAAATGCAACCGTTTCTATGGTCTGGTAGTCCTCCTCCTTGGCTGCATCGCCAAAGATCTTCAGAGCTCGGACGCGGAACGAGTATCTTCCTTCCGGAGCCACAGTCCCGTCCGCTAGCATACCCGTAAATATAGTGATGTACCAGCGCCGTGAGGAGTACATGATCGGGAAGTTGGTTACGCTTCCAATAGGGGCTCCCTTAGAGACATCCCCTGCAGTGGAATTGCCAGAGCCATTACGGGGCACAAGATCGCATCGAAGTAGGGCCGTGCCGACGTTAAGTTGGATAACTGAACGCGGGTAGCTGGCATCGATTATTTGGGGTCGGCCCGTAGGGTCGGTTGGGTAAGGTATGGTAAAGACTGTGTTCTCCGCCACCTTTGAATCTATGTCGTCGCTCGAGTTGCCGACGTAGACCCAGTCAGGATCCAGCATCGTGGGGGCCGCATACATGCTCCCCGCGACGCCTAAATACGGAATGGACAGTGATTGACCACTGGTACCGTTGACGGTGATGTAGCCGCTGTAGACTGGTAGGAGTTTTTCGTCCAGGCCGGACGGCGGCGTCGGAATCACAGTGATCTCTTTTGACCCGCCTGCTGGGATGGTGACCTTGGACTCGGAGAATTCCAGCGTAGCATAAGCATCGGCGATGGGATTCGGGTAGGGCGCGGGATAGAGCTCGCCTTCATTGAATGTGTACATAGTGACCGCTTCCAAATGGCCGAGTTCGTAGGTAACTTCCTCTGAGCCGAGGTTTTCGATTGTGAAGTTGGCGCTCGGGACGAAGTTGTCCGTGTCATTGAAAGAGATGCTAGCAACGCTGAGGATAGTCGTCGCGTATGCGGCATCGTACACTTGGATCAGGCCGGCTCCTTGCTGAGCAACGGGGGCAAGACGATCGCTCGAACCCTCGGCCCAGACTTTGCGGCTGGCGGTTGACGAGAACAACCGCTCGAGCGTCGATGGGTCGAGCGTACCCCGAGCCTCGGCGACCAGTGCGTAAGCCGCAGCTGCCAGAGGACATGCCATGGAAGTCCCAGATTCTACAGCGTAGCCCCCGCGATCCAGGGGATAGGTGGATAGAATGTAACCTCCCGGCGCCGCCACCTGCGGCTTGACGTCAACCTCCCAAGTTGGGCCCCAGCTGGTGAACTCGCTAAGAAGGCCACCTCTCTCTGTATTGGGAATAAAGTCCAGAATTTTAGGCGCGTGCGAATACTCTACCATGTCTACGGTGACCCGTTTATCCTCATTCAGAAGCCTGACCCATTCGGCGCCCTGTTCAGGCATAACCACGCCAACAGATACAATTTCTGGCATAAATCCCGCATCGACTATTATCGGACCACTGCCTACTATTAGCTTGCATGTCTTTCTGGGCAGGGATTCGGACTTACCTAGTGACGGCTTTGTAAACCATGATGTATCTAGCGCCCTTTGCGACGAGGTTCGGGGCTTGTTGGTAAAATGTACACAGCGTCGTGGATTCGCGGATAAGCACCATGTAGCTAGCAAGGTCAGGCGTGTCGTCTGGAAGGGGGTTGCAAGCGTCGTCTTCGACTTCAGTACTGTTGCTTACGGCCCATAGCGGCAACGAGACATTGCCGTACTGGGGGAATCCAGCCTCCCATCCGAAGGATTTCGCAGAGCCGTCGCCAACGCGGAATGTAGCAACAGCCAAGAGGAGTGTTATCTCGGTATTGTCAACGGAAGCTACCGCGGTAACTTTCTTTCCGTTGGCAGCGGTGTTGGCGAGGAAAAGTCCCGCAGACCCGCCGTTGCCGGCGGAAATGGTAACAGGAACGCCAGCCTCGACGATCCGTTGAGCGACCACGGCCCATGGGTCCTCACTCCAACCAGACGCTGAGCCGATAGACGCGGTAATAATATCACTACCGTCCTCAAAAGCCTGGTTGAATGCGGCAATCAGGACGTCATCGCCCGCACCGCCCCTGCACCCAAAAACTCGATACGCTCCAAGGGTCACCCCAGGCGCTGCACCGGTGAAGTCCAGCTCGTTTTCTTGCGCAGCCTACACGAATGTCAGCCTGTGCATAAAGAATCTCGGGGACGAATCAGTTACGATTATGCCGGCAACGTGAGTTCCATGGCCCTGACACTCATCGTGGGGATCAGGGTCCGGTATAGGAGCGCTACCGCCGTCATATTCATTGCCAACCAGATCGGTTCCATAGCCGACCAAGCACCCCTCCCCGAAGCAACCACCCAAAGCAGGGTGGTTGTAGTCGATGCCACTATCAACTACGCCGATACGGATACCGGCGCCCGTAAATCCCTCCGCGCGGAGCTTGTCCACTTGGGTCATGACGTGGGGGGAATACGTGGCATTTCCAGGTTCTTGCCGCTTCCTCAGGGACGACCTCGCGGCTTCGGCGTTACCGGCCCACTACCACATCCGGAGTCAGTAAATGCGCCATCAGGTCAATTTGGTGAGTACTCGGGGTTCGTGAGCCATCTTTCGGGAGCTATCGACTCTCGAAAGTCCACATTTGGGTATTTGTGCCCTCGAACTAGGGAAGATTTAACTTCGGAAATTGCTTACGACGAGCTCATCCTTCGGGATATCGCGGATGCGGACAGGCCACATTTTCCTTATTTTCGGCATTTCCGATATTATCTGTGCCGCCACCTCCACGTCGGACGTGTTCTTCAGTTGAAAAGAACAGCCCTTGAAAAGGGAGTAGGACAGGTCCAGGCGAGGCTCAGCCTCCACGTTCTGCGACTTGAGGTCGCCATAGAATGAGCGCGCATCCTGCCCCGTCTATTAGTTAGATTCTCTATCAGGGCACGGAATAAACCAGACTGACCTCATTCTCTTCAAACTCGACGATATAGGCACCGGGTACCACCGGCGGCTCAGCGTCGGCGATGGCATCTAGGCCATGAGACAAATGAGGAGTATCCTGGGCCAAGACTCGTCCAAACAAGGGGAAAAGAGCGTATTGCAGCTTCATGTCGCGCTCTTAAGCAATGCACCGTGGCCTAAAACCAGTCTGACTTGAAAAGCAACAGGACCGTAAGATAAGGGGCATATTCGCGGCACCATCGGGACCGCCTTGCTCGTACATTTTATACTGCGACTGGTATATAGCTCGAGTGTGGCTTTGTATAGAGGGCCGGCTTATAAATCCTATTCTGAAGATGCGTATGCAGCCTCAGCGGCCCTTAAGACTCGATTTGGCAGGTCCCTCTGGCGAACCACTTTTAAGCCTCAATTCAGTTACGTGGCCCTGCGATCGAATGCTCTCGCCAAGACAGAATCCCAAGGGGGGTTATCTACAATCCTACTTAGTAACCCGAGTTGATACCCCGTTTATACCCACGAGGCTTCGTCGCGGCTAGGCTTCCATTTAACCGTTTTAAGTTCTTCCGTCACTAACCAATCAATATCCTAGTCGAATATTAAATGTCCTATGTGTGGAGGCTTAATACGAGATGATAGATCCTACGGTAATGAATATGTTCCTTATTATTATGCCTGAGACGCTGACGGAAACACCTTGCAACAGCTTCTGAAGGCGGTTTGCAGTTGAGCTCCAAGGTCTAGACGAGCTCCGATGCATCAACGAGGAGGCAGTGTGATGCTACCTCACCCTGAGAGTCTCGCTCTTCGCACCATGAGCAATCTCTCGCAGCGGGATTAGGTACTTTGTTTAGCAGGATACAGATAAAGATATTCTACGTACATCATGTTCGTGGTGTACCGCACAATCTGCGGATGATCCTTCTCCAGAACTTCCTCTTGCCTTCCCCGCTCTGTCTCCCATCTCCCAAGTTCTGCAGTACCCACTGCACTTCCGCGGCAACCACATCTGGGCGATCTCGCACCACATGGTGTCCGCAATGGGGGATATGGACATACCTCGCATTTCGCGACAGAGCCAACTGCTTCTTCTTCAACCTCTCGTCTTCCTCGTCGTATTTCTGCAGCAGCTCCCTTCGCAGCCGGAGGTCCTCAGGAGATGCATTCCCCTCAGCAGCCTCCAGGGCCGCCCATTGCCCAAGGAACGAGTTCCCGCGCACCACGCTCATGGGCTTCGAACCGAGGACGCGCCTGGCGTACTGCGCCTCTTCGATCT
The DNA here is from genome assembly GCA_004155935.1 of Monosporascus sp. GIB2. NCBI lineage: Eukaryota > Fungi > Ascomycota > Sordariomycetes > Xylariales > Monosporascus > Monosporascus sp. GIB2. Next base: position 22,550 of record QJNV01000576.1, read on the forward strand.
TAGGGTCGAGCCCGCTCTCCTGACCCGTCTCAACCAGGACAACACCTGCGATGTCCGCCGTTGCACCGTGGCGATGCAAGAAAGTGCGTGCGAAGGCGCCACCGTAAGAATGTGCTATCAGGATGTACGGACCGGCCAGGTTCTCCTTCTCGAGGTAGGCGTATAGGCCGGCCGTCGCCTCCTCTGGGGTCGGATTAAGCGGCCCGCGCTCGTAGAGCAGCACGCGCAAGCCCTGGCTCACTAACAAGGCTGCGAGCTTGTCCCATGATGGCGAGCAGGATTCGCCAGACCCGTGGAAGCAGATGGCCAGTGGCCCTCCTGTGGCTCCCGCTGAGTCCGGGAGCAGAAGTTGGTGTCCGGTAACAGATGAGGCCATGGACCTTGTCGTAGTCAGCCTTAATGCTGATATAGTTTCATATGCATGCAGGTATGTCTGTGGGTGCAGCACTGGTACCTAGGCCCCACGGTTCCCCCTCTGATTATGATAAAATCCTGCGTTTCCTTTGTATTTTCTAGGTTACTTTCGATTTGTTGCTGCCTACTTTCGATTGGCACCTTTCATTGATCGCCTACGGACAATAACGCAGGTAGTGGAGATGCCTTTTGCTCGCAGGAGCTGCCAAGACTTCTAACGTTAACAACGGAATAGACTCTCAGCCACACTGATGCCAACGTCTGTGCGCTATTTGTCTAGCATACTGCGCTGCACCGGCAGATAGTAAGCCAAGTAATGTTGTATGAGGCGCATCAATGCCCTTTCTCCAAGACTTCCGTAGCTGAGAAGGTTGATTGTTGAGGATAACGACAATCTGTAAGCGACAGACCGGCAGCCACACTGCGGTCCGTTACTGAGTGGCAGATCTCAGCCCCCTCTCGAGGTAATCAGCCCGTAGACAAGAAGGAAATGAGGGCGATTTTCTCGCATATAGCACAGGAACCTTCTGCTAGGATGTTGGTAGATAGACTCATTAACTTGGTGCGACTGGGCGGTGTTATTAGTCATCCCGGCGAAATGGGTTAGATAGTGGCAGTCAGCAACGTTCCCAATACATGCTGCTTAAGTCCTCGCACAAGACAAGTTAGCTATTTAGATGAGAGTTTATTCGTGCAGAGCGAGTCTTCCCAAAGTCACCACTGTCGTGCCGTTTCCTCGGCGCGATCATCATTCCTCCGTCGGCTCATCTTCATCTCCCAACACCGCGACGACCTCCAGAGAGTTTTCTCATACAGAGAACTCGTGCCCATCCACTGTCACGCCGCGACCTCTCCCGGACCACCATTCTCCTCTCAATCCAAGAATCTCCATTTCCCTTCTCCATGTCCCTTCTCCATGTCCCTTCTCCATGTCCTCCTCCCAGGGCTTGGAAGCACCTGCCACCATATTCCTGGCAAGTATTGTGCGAATGACTTATCATCGGGGTTTTGAGACAATGCGCCTATCCCTTGGAGGTGTGTCGCATCCTGGCTTCTTTTGTTTCTAGTTGGCTTCTCTTTTCTCTTTTCTTTTTCTTCTTCTCTTTTTGGGTTTCTTTCTTTTTGCCTTTTTGCCACTCACTTACTCTCCCTGTTTTTTCTCCTTGGGGGGGGGGGGGGGGGGCGGGGGGGGGGGGGGGGGGGGGGGGGGGGGGGGGGGGGGGGGGGGGGGGGGGGGGGGGG
>QJNV01000577.1:0-24195 GCA_004155935.1 Monosporascus sp. GIB2
GACTCTACCAGCCCTCCTCAGGATTCTCCTGCTTGTCGAGCCTCCGCCAAATTTGAGACACCCCCCGCCAGCATCAGCCATGACAACAGCGACCAATTCGAGACAGCCAACGAGACGAGCGATGCGGCATTTGAGACGGCAGACGAGCATGACGAACGTGACGGAGCTGACGTGGAGACGGACGACTTCCTCACTGGGGCTGAGGACTTCTCAAGTGAGGACGACAGCGGGACAGAAACGGAGAGCCCCTCCAAGCGCGGCACCCTCCGGGGAAGACCGCCTAACCTCCCAGCTAATCTCGCGCGGAGTCGATCCGCTGATAGCTCAGCTTCGACTGAAGATGAATACTACGGTTACGAGAGCGAACCGCGGACACCAACAACCTTACCGCCGCTACAACAGAAGTTCCCTCTACGCGCCAGCCGAGGGGGGTTCCGCCGCCCAAGGCAAGGCAGTGAAGATGCCACCTACCCGGGCAGTCCGGGTAGTGCGCTGAACAATAGTGCCTCGGCGACCCCCCAGAAGCCCACTCAAAGTTTGGCGGCCGAGCTTGGCGATTTCGAGGACAGCGGCAATGAATCGGCTCTGTCGGCTACTCCTAGTAGGAGATCCATCAGAACCAGGACCGCGTCGCCTCCGCCCACCCTTCCACCGTTGCCCAAGCCCGTCATGGTGGACAGCGGCATGATGACCGACCCGCTCCCTGAGCAGGGTCTCCTCTTTCCAGGGAACAGGTTTGACAGACCGGCCTCAGTAGGCACCGTAGTCAGCCGCCCAGCCACAGCTTCTTCGTTCGCCAGCTCCGGAGTACAAGATACCCGGGGGAGTCCGGCTGGGTTCGTGTCTCCCCCCCAGCTGGGTCTGTCGGCTGTCCATTCTCAAGGCGTGGAACCTCGGCCTGAAACTGACGTCCATGCCACTGAAGTGGCAGCTATTCGTGCCGACCATGCTGAACAGATGAAGCGGCTAGCCAGCGAACATGCCGCTGCTCTGGCTGCTGCACTGGAGAGTCTTGGTGCTGAACATGCAGAGCAGATGCAGCGTCTGAAGGATGATCACGCGGCTTCTGAGGCCGCTTCAAGGGAAGCCGTACAGATCCGCCATGCCGAGGACAATCGAAAATCCGAAGAGGCAGCTAGGGAGGCTCTGACGAAGGAAATCGAAGCGTTGAAATCAAGCCACGCCGCACAGGCCAGTAAGGCCGCTGCCGACGCTCGAGCCGCCCATGCCGCGGAAGTCAATGCCCTGAAAGCCGCTCACGCAGAAGAGATTGATGCCCTGAAGGCTGCCCATTCTGAGCAACTGGCGCTCAGGGAAGCAAAGAGCAGGGAATCACATGCGGCGGAGATCGAAGCCCTCGAAATCAAGCATTCCGAGGAGATTGCGGCCTTGAAGAGAGAGAGTGACGCAGCCCATACTGCTGAACTACAGGCTCTCAGTGCTCAGAAATCCGACGAGCTGTCAGCGTCTGTAGAAAATGTACGAGTCGCTCATGCTACGGAGTTACAGGCCCTCGAAGCCAAGCATTCCGAAGAAATAACGGCTCTGAGGAGAGAGAGCGACGCTGCTCGCTTTGGCGAGGTAGAAGGTCTTAAGGCCAAGCATCGTGAAGAACTAGCATCCGCCAACAAAGAACGCGACGCCGCCCACTTCGCCGAGATACACGCACTTAGAGCCACCCACGCCGCAGAATTGTCAAATTCGATGAAGGCCAAGGATGCCGCCCATGCCGCCGAGCTACAGGATCTCAAGGCCACGCACATGGAGGAGCTATCAGCAATGAAGAAAGATCTGGTGGATGCACATGTTTCGGAGATTGAAGCTCTTAAGGCTCTGCACACCGAAGAAAGGTCGAATTCACAGAAGGATGGTGACGCGGCTCGCGCCGCCGAGATCACAGCGCTCGTGGCTGCTCATTCGACTCAGCTCGAGCAGGCAAAGAGTGAACTAACGAATGCTCATACCAAGGAGCTTGAATCGTTGAAGGCAATGCACACGGAGCAGATTGAGCAAGCTAAACAAGACTTGAGAGCAGCACATGCCGAGCAGCTCGAGGCCCTCAAAGAGGCTCATTTGCGTAAGATCGAGGAGGTCAAGGGCGATATGAGCGCAACACACTCACGCGAGCTTGAATTACAAAAAGAGAAACACGCGAAGCAAATGGAAGAATTGAGGGAGGAACATGAATCCTCGCTCGCTGCGGAAACTGCAGCGCTCCTTGTCGTGCACTCTAAGGAGCTCGAGTCCTTCAAGGCAGAAAGTGAAGCAACCCGATCAAAGGAACTATCAGCCGCAAGAGAGACACATGCGCGGGAGATGGAATCGCTGAAGAACCAATACGCCGCGGCTCTTGCCCAGGAGCTGGAAGGCTTCAAGGCTGCTCTGGCGAAACAGGTCGAGTCATCCAAGGCTGAAGGCGACGCGGCACATACTCAGCAGCTCGAGGCGCTCAATGCTGCACATGCCGAAATCCTCGAGGCGCATAAACGGGAGAGTGAAATGGCGCTATCACAAGCACTCGGCTCACTCAAGGCCAGTCATGAGAAGCAAATGGAGGAACTACGGAGGGAGCTTACCGCCAACAAATATATCGAACTAGAGAAGCTGGTGGCAGGCCATTCCAGGGAATTGGAGACCTTAAGGATGGAGAGCGAGTCTTCTCGTGCGCAGTTATTGGAAGATATCACGAACACCAAATCACAGGAACTTGAAAAGCTTCGAAGCGAGAAGGACATGGCTCATTCCCGGGAGCTCAAGAATCTCAAAGAAGAGCATGCTGCGGTGCTTGCGCGAGATCTTGAGGCCTTGCGAAAGGAACTTGACGAGACGCACGTGAAAGAACTGCAAGTCGTCAGGGAGGAACATGCTGCCGTACTGGCAAGGGAACTTGAGGCTGCTGAGAGGGAACACGCTACATCACGCGCCGAAGAACTCAAGGCTCTCGAGGACAAGCATCAGGCCACACTCGTGAAGGAATTACGGGCACTTGCTAGCGAGCGCAATGCGGCGCACTCCAAAGAAATAGAAGAACTGAAGGCTGCTCATGCTGCATCAATGGACGCCCTGCGCGATGAACAGCAGAGAACACTGAAAGACGCCATCAAGAACCTCGAGGAGGACCACGCCCGGGAGCTCGATGCGTTGATCATGTCGCATGATACCATTCAGGCTGAGGCTATTGAGGCATTGAAAGCTAGTCATGCCGAGCAATTGGATCAGATAAAGCGCGACAACAGGATGACACTTTCGCGGGAACTCGATGCGGCCAATGCTCGTCATAGGCAAATGCTCGAATCGCAGAAACAGGAAAGCTCCGCTGAGATGGAGAAGCTACTAGCGAGCCATACCTCAGAGCTTGAGGCTCTACGAAAGTCATCCCCTCTCACCCCTCCAGCCCTTGACATATCTGCTATTAGCGCTGTTGAAACTGAACCAGTTGAATCGACTGATATCTGGGGTCCAAGGCGGGAGGTTGTCACTATCTCTCCGGAAACAGATCGCCCACGAACGCCACAGCCCGCTGCCTCTATATTGCTCGGAAAAAGGACCAGGGGTGGCGCGGATGAGTCGCCCCTGATCGCTGAGGACGAGACGCGACAGTCTCCAAGCGTCCACAAGGAGCCGGAGACGCCAGAGTCTCAGCGTCCATTCAAGGAGATATCGACTAACGCCGATGCCAGACATGCGCGTAGAGCAGCCGTTCTCACTGTCGACCACAGCTCTCAGACAAACCTTACAGCTGAATTGCTTGAGCGGATGATGGCAAAGCAAGAGCGGCAGTTGCCTCAGGACTCGACCACTACAACAATCCCCCCCGGCGGGATCACAGTCACTCCCTTTGGAGACGTCGTATCCCCACCGGCCGTGCCTGGCGATATGGCCTCCTCTCCGACAGTGCATGGCACTCGATCCCAGGAAAGCATCGGTAGCATTGCACATGCGAAAAACCGGATGCGCGACTCGGGCACAGTTTCTACACCGGAACCAATACCTGCACGACGTCCGGACAGCGCCGCTAGCGGTCGTACGTCGGTGCTGGGTCGACCGCCTTTGCCTACTAATCACAGAGAGGCCATTGAGGCTGCACGAACGAATTCCTCTAGCGGTGGCAAAGGGACGATGGGTCCTCCGCTGTTTCCCGCGTCCGCTTATAAGACTCCGACGTCGCGACCTCGAACTCCGAGCAACCGGCCGTTATCGCCATCGTCTCTAAAAGGCACGCCAACCCCGAGACCTGGCAGAGCTCAGCTAACGCGTGGATATTCAGAGGTGCATTCCCCTACAAAGATGCCGGCTCGCAGCAGACAGTCGTCAGTATCGTCCTTCACTTCTGAGATCGAAACGCGGTTCAACATACGGGGCGATATGGGCATGGAGTCGACCGGCTTTGGGCCCAACACGGACCCCCGCATGATCCAAGCAATCACACAGACGATGATCGGCGAATACTTGTGGAAATACACGCGGAAGGCAGGCCGTGGCGAAATGTCGGAAAAGAGACACAGAAGGTACTTCTGGGTGCATCCTTACACTAAGACTCTGTACTGGAGCGATCGTGACCCATCTACCGCTGGCCGCTCTGAGCTGAGGGCCAAGAGTGTCCCGATCGAAGCTGTGCGTGTCGTCACCGACGATAACCCAATGCCCCCCGGGCTTCACCGCAAGAGTCTCATAATCATATCTCCTGGGCGCACTATCAAGTTCACCTGTACGACCGGGCAACGACACGAAACATGGTTCAATGCCCTCTCGTACCTCTTACTCCGCACTGGCGACGATCACCAGCCCGACGCGGAGGGGGTCGCGGGTAACATGACTCAGGAAGATGTGGACGAATTTAACCCCTCGCTTCACAATAGGGCCCAAAATAGCAACAGGCCGAAAGCGCCTCCCTCATTATCGTCGTACAACTCGAGGACAACTCGTAACGAATCGCCCAACATCGACTTGACGTCCATGAGCATCCCCACACTGACTCCTACGCACGAGAGAGTGGCTGCTCGACCTGGCACCTTATCGCGGCTAAGCGGGTACTGGAAGTCGGGGACGATCAGCGGTACCTTGGGCAGCCTCAGGAGCAGGAGCAGTGTCGCCAACGACACTGCCATATACGATGCTAGTGAAGTGCATGACAGTGCCGAGGATCTGAGGCAAATGATTGAGCAGCAAGACAGGGAGGCTGACAGACTCGAAAATGTCAGAGCCTGTTGCGACGGTAAGTCATATTAAGCTCCTTCAGAAAAATGCAGACGCTAATAGGACTGTAGGGAAGCATGATGTCGGCACTTTGTCACACAGCTCGAAGCGTAATCGCCTCTCCAGCCTACATACGCATTCGCACACCCACGGTCATCCAGGCCCCTCCAGTTCTCCTACGCCAACGGGCACCCTCCGTTCTCGACCGTAGCAAGGGCTCATAAATCGCACAAAGTATCCCTCCTTTATGAGGGCACAATTTCCGCCAGACACGATCGTCACTCCTCCCGTTCTACATTATTGGGACTTTCCACCCTAACGAAGACCAGCTACGGACTCTGACGACTTTGATGACTTTCATTTCAACTTTCCTTTGCATGTCATGTTTGGTTCGTTATCACCTCGTCAGGCTCTCACATCAAGCCTGCTTTAAACTGCATCACTAGTCTGCATCCGGGCAGTGAGTTACTACCGGCATACTCAAACGCATTTTCTTGGCCTTTCTGGAGTATGAGAAGATGACGAAAAGCCTTTCCAGATGGCATATACTCTTACACTATCGGAGACTACCCAGTGCGAAATCAACATCTGTTTAGTTCCGCGGGATGCTTGACAGAAGGGGTACATGTGGGCGAGCCGCAAGACCCAGAAAGGGGTCGAGGATCTGGCGTTGGAGGCGGTATTGTCTCAATTCCTAGCTTTTATTCTTGTCTTGACATCCAATCCCGAAGCGTTTGAAGAGGTTGGTTGGCGGTGTCCATTGTCGTGTAGCACTTGATAAGAGATTGTCACAGATCAAACGACTGAATGCGACTTAGTTAGAAGTATTAGAGCTTTCGTTAATTTTATGCATTGGCACTTTTCCTCCGGCCTCTTGCTCGGTTGGTTGTCCTTTAGTGCCATGGAAAGGAGGCCATCTCTGCGTCGCCCCAACATCGTCGGTTGACTCAAACAACGTCCAAGTTGCTTGCACTGTGCTGTCTTTCCCAATTGACTTCATCCGTTTGCAAGAATCGTTTGTTATAAATACATCTGCAGTAGTAGTGAAGTCCAAAACAACATATACTCACGTCTCTTTTTTACTCCAAGGAAGAAAAAGGGTCCATCGGGGACTGTTCTTCCCCGTGTTTCACAGCGAGGCTACGTCGAGGCAATTTATAGCAACCTACCCACTGCAGCACCAGTGCAAATTTCAGGGGCTCCGAAGTGTCTGTTGGTCCCAGAAAGCAAATACATCCGCTTACCTCTGCTCTTGTTTGTCTTCGCCCAAGCCCTACTCCTGTCCGGTTCCGTCCACCCTTCATTGCATTAGCGGCCTTCACCAACACGCAGGTTCCATGGTCTCCTCGCGATCAGATCTATGCGAAGATTGCAATGACAAGAAGGACGCGAGGCAGCCGTAGAATCCGCAGCGTTTCGAAATTGCTTACTCTCGTTCGTAGGCTTCGGGGAGGGGGGTTCTGCAGTCGACCCTGCTCTACTTCGTCTCGGTATCCCTCAATCATATCAGTGACGGTGTACGGGTGTTCTATATCTTCCAAGCACCAGAATGCACGAGCAGGCACTCACATCTTCGCAATGCAGGCCACGTATGCAGTCTTGCTCCCCAAGCGATACAGTTGTGGGAACTTCTCGAAGGGGGTTGTGGGATTACCGTCAGGAGTTGCTTGCTGCCCGCGCCGTTTTGTACCACGAGTGCATTTTTTACCAATATGCGGTTGGAAGCACTCTCTGCTTCAGGGGCGTGAGCAGCATGGGATATCCTCGAGGAGAGTTTTGCACGGTACCCGCCCCTAATGAGAGACGGCCCAGCTCCTGGTCGAGTTAGGATAAGGGATCTGCGACGGGTCCTTCGCTTATAGTTGTGGCTGGAGCGCCTACCGTATATCCCCCTTTACTACCCCCGGAGGGTGTGGGGAACGCCGCCCAACAAGCTCTGCTTTATATGGCATAGGCGACGGAGAGATTCAGCTGGTTGTAGCATGAGATAGCGTGAGCGCTGCGTTAGGTCTATTAGAAGCGCTTGGACAAGGAATCATACCTGGACCGCGCTGGCGTGCCTATGATCGGTCTAGATGCTTCCCCACTTAGACGGTCATCGAGGGGGTCTCGCACTTATCCGCACCGGGCACGGAGGTGGTGTAGGTGAGCAGCCACTCAAGAACTAACTGCGGGCCGAAAGAAATAACTCAATACATAACTGATAAGTAATGGTGGATGTTATTTGATAGCCCGCTGTCGCCGGACGGAGGGCGACGATCGGACAAGGCATTTGTTTCATCAGCTGTTGCGCGCCACGGGGTGTGGAGTGTAACTCAGTCCCTTCGTTCCGAAACTCCATCGTCGGCCACTGAGTCCCATAATCAAGGGCAGACCGCTGGTTAGTAGTGCTGCCGGGGGACGGCCAGGCATTGTTTATAGAACTGGGAATTAATTCCCAGGGGAGCGAAGTAGAGAGCCAACTCAAGGTTGCGGTGTTGTATGGGTTGCTGCGTCTGGATGCAGAGCTTCGCTTATCAAAAGTCATAGGACAAACTCAAATCAACTGTCCAGCAGCGTGGCCCGAAGGATAAGTCCTCGATTCCCAGTCCGAGGGCATTGGGGAGAAGATGGGTTTGTATTGTGTCCTTCTGTGCAGTGACCTGTGCATTTCTGTTGTGCATTCTCGTCGATTGAGACGTCGGCACCTACATTCAGCACCCAACAGAGCCGCTCAGGGGTTCTTTGTGGAAGGGCGGAGGCCCGATGGGAGACAGTTGTATCAGAGAATCCCGTGCGCGGGATCCTCCTTTGCATGCCAGCCAAAGCATGGCCGGCCATTGCTCTAAGGCGGGTTCCGTCCTTCGCATGAGAAGCCATCGTCCGCGTATTAATGGCTCCAGGTATATATGGATATACCTAAAGATCACTACCGAAGCCCTATGTTCTGGAGGGCGGTGCCGTGACAAGAGATTCACCCAACGAAACAGCACAACCGTGAAGGCCACGGGAAGCTATTTACAGTACTGACTCATAGCGGGATACAGCTAGGAAATTATCATCATGTGTATAAACTGCATCTCGGACTGTGCGTGTGGACACTCCAAATCAGCTGGGGGGTAACATCTCGAATGGCGTGCACCAAGCAATCTGCAAGCATACAAGCTGCGGCCAGTGTTCGGCGCTATTCAGCTGTACGTGCGATAAGTGCAAATGTTCGGATAATTTCGTCGACAGCGGTTCAGGGCAATGTAATAGATGCAACGTGACAGGTCTTTCGGTTGCTGGTAAGCCGTCAATACAAAGTAAGGAGTCTATAAGTGTCTATTAGTTTGTTCAAAGTAGCGATAAGAGAGCATTAGAGAGCTATCCATCGATATATATGTTACATGCGGGAACACCAGGCATCGCGTCGAATTCGGGTGTGCATCAATTAGGATTACTTATCATTCCGCCGGCCTATGTCATCCGGTGTCTCATACACTACAGGTGAATGAGGGTCAGGTGTCGTCGCCGGTCTATCCTCAGCCTCCGCTGTTCCAGCCTCGTCCACGCGCTCGGCAGCTCCGGCCGCTGTATCTGTAATCCCGGACACGGCGGGGGCGGCAGTAGGGAAATGCGCCGGTGGAGGAATTACGAAAGAACCCCCCGTTGCATCCAACTCGCCGACGAACACGTGCTGCCCCGGAATATCCAAACGCTTGTAATCCGGCGCCTCGTGTATCGTGTTCGGAGCCTGCAGCTCGGAGATGCCCGTGTCGTGCGTCTGTTTGAAGTCGGTAACAGGCTCTGCCTCTTTGGATACGGGAGCCTCGGCTTTACTGCCCTCCTCGCCATCCTCTTTGGTCTTATCTTCTTTCTTCTTCGTGCCCGCCGCTCTCTTTCCCATCCTGAACAGCAGGAACCCGAGAGCGGCGAGCAGGGCTAACCCGCCGACTGCCGCTCCGATGCCTATTCCCGCCCTCGCACCTGCGCCAAGGCCGGTCAACGATGAGGACGGCTCGTCGGTCTGAGAGGACGGTTCGCTGGGAGCGGGGGTCCCTGTAGTCCTGGATGTTGTTGACTGCGTGGACCCTCCGGAAGTGGCGACGAACGACGATGTAGTGACAGATGCTGACGGCGAAGGAGGAGGTTGTGATGACTAGCATACATTAGCGAGCGACCTTTTCCCCGGTTCTGAGCCGGTTGACCTACTCCTTTGCTACCACCTCCTGCCTTAACAAGGTTGAATTGACGGGAAAAGGCAGTCGACCCATCAGCGGCTGAGGCCATCAGCATGTAATGTCCAACCGGAAGATCGTCCGCTGGCGTCCAATCCACCCCATTATAAGTAGTGGTGCAGGCCTTGGTAAGGTCATTGACGACCCAGACGTCGCAGACAATGTCAAATAGGTGGTAGATACTGTTACTCGCCTCGGAGCCGCTGACCATGGTGACCTTGACATTACGGGCGTCGCTAGACCATCGTACGTTGTACGAGGTGCCCATCTCGAGTTCCCGTGGCAGGTCGCCCTCGAAACTGACATCTGCGGCAACTTGTATGAATAGGAGGAGGCTGCTAAACAGCACCGACCCTGCGGCCCTGGTCCAACTCGCTCGATACATCATGGTCAAGCGAACAAAAAAAATAGCGTGCATCTCTCAACCCCTGGGTTTATGGGATTGGAATGGGTGAACAACTATTCATGAAAGAGTAAGGTTTTATGTATTAGCGGCGAGCTACAACGGCGCAAGGGCGGGTGTTTCCCGCCATGGGTGCCGAGCTCGTGTTGGACGTGCACGGGATCTCTTTCGTGACCTTCATGATCGCCGTCTTGTGGAATTACAGCAACCAGTATTTGCTGCAATACAGAAGGATTTGGCAAACAAGCAGTGGGGCCGACGTGGGATGCCTGGTCATATGTATCCGGTGACGCGGCAGTCGGTCTGGGAAATCGATCACTCCCATTTCGAATCAGAATGGCGGGGCCCTATAATAACAACATAACAACGCGTTGAAACCTTTCCAATAAACGATTCGTATAATTTTGTTGGGAACCGATTTCCCAAGTAGGAAAAATTACTGCCATCACAGCATCTAGCATGTATTGCTGGGTCCTATGTAGGTCCAACATTGCTGCTAAAAACCCGTACTTCAAAACGAGGGCATTTGTTGTGTTCGCTGCATGTAGGCAGCCTCCTGTTCGAAATGCCCTCGTTTTAATGTAAAAAATTACTGCGCAATGAAGTTCTGCACACCCCATTTTTAACACCAAAACTTGTGACGGCTAGGCTAGTTAACCAACTATTAAACCTAATCGCACGGGTTTATATTAGCAGAAGTACCATAGAAATTTAAGAAATAAAAAATAATAACTTAGTTGCGTTTCGTAATAGTAAAGGTGTTTTTAGTAACGAAACTATATTACAAATTATTATTAATTAATAAAAGGGATAAACGAACGTATATATATTTTTATAATTTTTACAATATTTCATTAAAACCTTTTAAAGTTAACGTATATTACCATCGAACGAAACATACCACCGAGCGAGACATTTTTTAGCATTTCGTAATAACAACTTTAAATAATTTAATAATAATATATCGCATTAATTAAAATTAATCAAATTTTTTATCCTTAAACATTTTTATAATTTTATTATAAATACGCGTATTATGTCCGGGTTTGCCGCAAATGTTATATTTTCGTTTTTTAGTTTTAACTTTTTTCCGACGATTATTTTTAGCCGTTATAAGTTGCAATTTTTTTTTTTACCACCTTTTTTTAGCTAGAAAAGTTGTCCCTTTTGTATAATAAGTATTTTTCCTTTTTAGAAACGTTTATTTTAATTTTTTAACGTTTACTTAAAATATAGTCAATTTCGCGTAATTAAGCGATTTTTTATTTAAAAAAGTAATTTTATATTAAAGAAATAATTAGTTTTTAGTTAAAATTTTAATTAAATAAATTATTTTTATTAGGGAATTATTTTGGAAAATTTTTATTTTTAAATTTTTTGGGGTTTTTTTATTTTTTATTTTTTTGCAAGTAACGGTTTTATTTTATTATTTTTTGGATATTTTTAAAAAAAAAAATTATATGCGGAAAAATAAAACCGGCGGAAATTAACGGGGAAACGGTCGGCGTAAGCAAAATTGAAAAAGATTCGAATTCGGAAAAAAAGATATTAAGATCGAATAAAACGAAACCAACTTTCGTAAATCCGGATTTAATATTATCGGACGTTATAATAATTTTAAACGTATCGTAAAAACTGGTAAGAAATTTTTTTTAACACCATAAGTATAATAACGTCGTATTAAGTTTTCGATATATAATAAATAAACGCGTTTTTAAAAAAATTTATATTAAAAAATTAAGGTTTATGTAAAAAATACGCGGATATATAAAATATAATAATATCGTAATTTACGTAATATCTTTCGAATTTTATCGAATGGTAGTTTTTGTAACCGTCGAAAATAGAAAAACGTTTCGATTTTTTCCCACGTATTCGAATAGGTTAATCGAAATATTAAACTTATTTTAAATTTAATTCGTTCATTATTTAATTATTATTATTTAATGCGATTTTTTAATTAATTATTAATAATAATTTATTACGGAATTAAGTTTTAAAATAATTTTTCTTTATTATAATAATAAATAACGGTATAATTTAATTTTAGAGAATAAAAATTTTAATAATTATAACTTAATTTTTTTAAATTTATTTAACTTTTCTATATTTTCAATATTAATAATTATTATGCCCGTTAATATAAGAAACTTTATTAAAAATTTAATTGCGACGAAATTATAAATAATTTTTTATAATATTATATTTTACGATAATAATCTAAATAAACTTAAATTATTTGCGAAATATTTTTAATTTTTATATCATATTTGTTAGAGCAAATCCCGGTTTATTGATAATTTTTTAAAAGGATTCGTCTTTAGACGTCTATCGTTATCTATTTACATATGGTTTTAGTTCCCTGCCTGGAGACGTTACAGGACGTTATGAGACGTTACGTCTTAATTGAGAAAGAGCGAGAGGGAGCGAGAGGGAGTTGTCTCCCATAATAGAGAGAGCGTAACAATATTTATTAATAATTAATATTTTGATTTAAACGCGTTTAAAAAAATTTTTACTGTTTAATAAATTTCGTTACTAAATTAATTCCGACGTATTTCGCGATACGTTAAGTAAATAATAAATTCGTTATATTTTTAACATATTAAGGCCGAATAAAAAGTGTTCGTATATTTAGGTTAAAAATTCGGTCGATAATTAAATTTTTTTTTTCGATCGGCGTTAATTTTTACGAATTAAAAATAATATCGGTTCGGGCGTATTTACCGTTAAAACGATATTTTAAGATAAAAGGTGAAATGTTATAAATAAAATTAAGCTTTTTATAATTAAGTTTCGGGGTTTTTTTAGCCCAAATAATTAGGTTTATTTTCGCTTTTTTATAAGGCGTTTTATATTATAGTTTATTAAAAAATAGGCAACTAAAGATATGTAATTAGAATAATTAAAAAAGTGTTTCGTTCGGTAATATATTTCGTTCGGTAGTATTATACGTTATACTGTTTAATTATATATAATTTTTTACGCTTTTAAAACTTTTTAAAATTATATTGTTTAATCGTATAGGTTTTTTGCGTTTTGTTAAATATTTTCGAATTTTATTATATATATTAACTTATTTAGGGCTTATTTTAATCCTTTTAAAAACTATTTCTTAAAACCTTATTAGTTATATCGTAACATGATCTCCATTTTTTAAAAATTTTATCCTAAAAATTCTTTTTTATTTAATAAACTTTCTTTTTTACTATATTAAGCCGTATTTTTAAAACATGTAAATAACGTAACCGACAAAATAAGCGCAAAGTATTAATTTAATTCGTAAATACCTTTAGTTTCGAAGTTATACCTTATACACCTTACTTTCATATTAACCGAAAAATACGTTGACGTATTACATAAGCGAGCGATATATATAAAAGAGTTGTACACTTTTTAGCGCCTCGGAATAATTAATATAAATAACTTAATTATGACATATTAAAATAATTTAAGTTAATCATCTTCTTTATTACGGACTATATTTACAACTTTTAGATTAATATACGTATTATATTAAGGCCTTTTACGGACAATGTATCTTTATTTTTTCCCTACGCTTTTTGCGATAATTACTTTTAATAGCTATTAATGCAAGATACAGCTTGGTTTAAGCCATATTCTCTAGGCTAAGCTAAATACACAAAACTTATTACGTGGTATAATTATACGATAAATATTATACCTAATATTGTGGAATACGATAATTAATTAGTACTTTTTACGATTAAAAAAAATTATATATTTTAATTCGGTAGAACTTTACTTTCTACATAGTTGTCGGCAAGCTTTAACCCTAATAAAGCTTGTGCCCGTTAGCTGATTTGGCATAGTTAATATAAGTTAGAAGACGTTAAGCTTTGCGCAGTAAACCTTAAAGTTAAATCTAAAGTGCGTATAAAAGGCTTTACGAGCCTTTACCAGTTTCGATCGTCTTACGGCAACTGCTCGAATTACTATTATTATCATAACTTAATATATTACTAAATTCGTACACGATATCGGTAATCCGTACCGACAAAATTTCAAACGAAACTGTTTTGTTTAAAATAATTAAATTCTCCGAAATTACTAAACGAACAAAAATATCGATAATCTTATTAATTTAAAAAGTATTGTGAAAAATTTCCTTTTTGTAACAGCTAGGCTAATTAACTAATTATTAAACCTGAACGTACGGGTTTATATTAGCAGGAATATCGTGTCGTTTAATTAATAAAATAACTTAATTACATTTCATAATATCAAGGGTGTTTTAAGTAACGAAGTTATATTATAAATTATTATTATTTAATTTATGGTGTTTAATAAATATGTATATCTTAGTTTTGGTTTAAATATTTATTAAGTTTAAGCCTTTAAGCTTTTTAAGTTTTTTAAGATATCCCCCGGTTTAAACGATTTAAAACGCTAAGCTTTTTAAGTCCTTTAAGCCGGTTACGTAATTTTTTAACTTAGGTCAGAGCTGATTCCTTTATTGTTTCGACCGTTTAGAAAAAGGTTAAGGTCGTTAGGTTATAATACGATTTCCCCTTTTTTAAAATTTTTATTCTTAAAAATCGGATTGTTAGTTTGTTAATTTTGGTAAGTAATTTTCTTTTTTTTATATTTAATATGTCGAGTTGTATTAAAATTGTTCGTTTTCGGAAACGTATTAACGTTTTAGCTTTTTTAAAAACGTATTAAATGTTTTAGTTTTAATATGCCTTTTCGTTTTGATTGTAAGAAAAAGAATGTAGATTGTAAAGTTGTTCGGGGATTTTTAAAATTAATACGGTATATTTAGTACGGAGGTTTTTATAACGTTTTTAATTTTTTTAAAGGTTAAGTATTAAAAATTGTTTGATAAAAAAGATAGTTTAAACCGGAAAAAAAAAAAGCAGGCCTGAAAAACGTTACGGGCTGTTATAAATAAGTTAGACCGCTTGTTAAAGCAAAAACGATTTTTTCGTTTCCGGGGTATCGAAATGTTTCGTCGAGGTATTTAGGGTACGGAGGCGATGGAAAAATTTAAACGTTTTGAAAGAAGTAAAAGCGTTCAAAAGCCGCCGTCGCGGTTATATTAGTATAAATAACTAATTTTTTCACCTGGGCCGGTATCGATATTACAGACTGGTTGATTATTAATTAAAGCGCGTCCGGGGTTATTGGTGAAAATTTCGTAATAGCCGTTAAGTGTTTATCAAAATTTTTGCGCATTCCTAAATATTGTCGGAATTTGGATAATTTTTTATTTAACTAAACATTGGGTAAATCCGTCGACTTCTTTTACGTTTTAAACTTTTCTACTTTATGTACTTATTCCTTTATTATTTTTATAGCGTTCTGTTTAATGTATGTTTTAATAGTATTTATTATGAATTTAAACAAAAATATATGGAAAATTAGGTAGAATTTAATTTTGGGTAATAATTTTGTTTAGTAATTATTTTTTGAAACTTTCTTAGTAATTTTATATAGACCGATATATTTAAAGTTAAGCTTTTGATTTAGGCCTTTGGTTTTAATATTTTCAGTAGTTACGTAAATCATTTTCCTTTTTGAGAAATTTTTTTTTAAAAATTATTTTAAGTTATAAATTTTTTAAATTACGTACGAATTCTATTTTTATTTTTATTTTAGTAAATCGCTATTTAGATTATTCCGATGTAAACATGATTTTAACGTTAATTAAGCTCTTTTTTAATATTTTTTCATAAACTTTTAATATAAAACTAAAATTAGTTATAAACGGAATTGGTTTAATGTTCTTTAATAATTAATACTTCACGTAACTTAAGCCATAAGTAACTTTTTAATTTAATTAATTTATTGGTAAATAATATAGTATTGTAAGTATCTCTTTAACGCTTAGTTTTATCGTTATATTTATTTATTTATTTACTTATTATCGAAATGCATTAAATAATGTATAACTTAATGTCGATTTATGTTATTAAGTTTCGTTAAAACTTAAAGATAAACGTTGTATTTTTGTATAAAATAATTTCGTAAAGCAATTCGTATACGTTAAAAATATTATAAAAAAAAGTACGTTATTTAGTCAACGTCCGTATTTTCGTAATACGGTAAAAAATAAAAATGTTTTATAAATCGATTAACTATTACAAAAATGCTGTCGTAATCTACGCCCGTAGCTGGGTTTTTTAATAAAGGAAATTTAGTATTAAAATTTATCGTAATAGAATTTTATAGTCATTTTGCGATTAGTAATGGTTGTAGTTTTCCGTATAGTTTATATCGTCGTACTTTTATTTTAACGTAAATATCCAGGGTTGTTAATGTAGTTGGTAGTTTTTAGTTAATTCGTAGTTACTCACTAACTACTGTAGTTTTAGTCAGGCTACTAGCTAACTAATGTAGTTTTAGTCAAGGCACTAACTAACTACAAACTACATGTAGTTAATTAGTTAGTAACTACAAAAAAATTAAAAACTACAACTTAAATTTTGAAGATTTTAAAATTTCACTTTTTAAAAGAAATTGTTTATTTGTTTGAATTTAGGTTTAAATCATCCAAGTTTTAATCTTTAAAGCTTATACCTATTTATAAATAATCTAATTTAGTAATTCCACAGTTATAAATTTAATAATTTATATTTTTTAAGTTTTCGTAAATACGGTATAAGTCGAATATATTCAAATATGGCGAGCTTTCCTTTTTTTTTTTAAATATCTTGCGTTTAAATTAAAACTCCCTATTTAATTCCTTTTTTAACTTAACCTTTTTTTACAACTATAAGATATTTTTAACTAGCGGCAACTAATTTATTCGCGTAGTTATAAGTTTAAATTTTCCGTTGTTTAAAATCGTACACGTAAGATAGCAATACCTAGTTAATACATTAACATATTTACGCTTTTAAAAATACACTTATGATGGATTTTTAAATATCTGTACCTAATTTATCCGGGGAGTTATAAGGTTAATAAAATGGGATTTTCTAAAATCTTGGCTTGCAACTTATAAGTTGTTACATTTTTTGTTTTCTTTTTTCCTTTTCGTTTTCCCTTTTTATTATGGTATAATTAAATTTTAAAAGCGATTACGATTAAAACAGCCCATTTATAATGTTTTTATCCTATAAAAATTAGGTTTTTATTTTTTTTATTTTGTTCGAAAAATAACTATCAAATATTGTACATCTTTTCTTTTTACCCTTCTCTTATTAATATTTAAGTCTCCCTTAAAAACACGTAACCGTACAAACAAAATCGGATAAAATAATAAATTAATACCTTAATTCCTAAGTTTCACTAAATTAATCCTTTTCGCAGTAGCTTTTATTTACATCGATTCGCGTCGGCATTTTAAAGTAATTTCGCTATCCGGAGTAACCGGGCAAACTATTAGTTATACTCCAGTTTGTAACGTTCTAAAATTTAAAATTTAATATTTATTAACCGTTTCTTTTTTCCCCTTTTTAATTTCTCTAATAATTTTTTTATAATTATCATATTTTTCGGCATAAATTCGATTAATGATTTGTTACTATTATTTTCGGAAATTGAATCGTATCCGAAACTTAATACTTAAATACGATATTTTTGGAAAATGTTATTGGGTCGATAAAATTATTAATATTTTTCGCTCGCCCCGTTATTTTATAGGATTTGATAATTTTAAACGTAACGGTTTCGTTTTAAAGTTTGTTGGTACGGATTACCGGTATTATGTACGAATTTTATCGCATATTAAATTATGATGGTAATAGTAATTCGAAAAATTGCCGTAAAATAATTAAGCCGTAGAATTAACGAGGATTTGTAAAGGCTAGCTTTATATGCGTACTTAAGTTTTATCTTTAAGGTTTACTGCGTAAAACTTTACGTTTTTTAAGTTATATTCTGTAAATATATTAAGCCGTAAAGTTAACGGGCATAAGGTTTATTAGGGTCGAAGTTTGCCGGTAACCATGCTTATAAGCCTCCTAAGTTAACATTAATCGAAAAATTGCATACTTACGGGGCCCCAGCAAAAAGTAAGGCTTTATGGGATTAAAGTATATAATTTATCTTAAATCGTAAAAACTATTAAATAATTACCGTATTCTAAAATATTAGGTATAATATTTATCGTGCGATTATATCGTATAATAATTTTCGTATATTTGGCTCAAACTGGAAAATATGGCTTGAACTTATTAATATCTTGTATTAACATTTAATTTAATAATAAAAAACAAATACGAAAACGAAAAACAAAAACGAAAAATAAATACGCAAATACGAAACCGAAAAACTTTTATAAATAAAAAAATACTTAAAAAAAACTAAACTAAAAATGAAAATTTTATATTAATAAAATAAATATTTAATATTTATCCATATATATAATTTAAGAACGCAATTTTAACGTACGTAAAGCGAATTATTTTATTAAAAATATTTAAAATACGTGTTATTTAATTATAAATATATATATATTTTTTAAACCATTTTTTAATATTTTATAAAAAATAATTAATTTTAAATTTTTTCATAATTAATTAATTAATTCATTTATTTATCAATAATAAAAGAGAAATTATAGTTTATCATTATATTATTAATAATTATATTTTAATCGGATAAAAATAAATTATCGGCAAATTTATAAAAATGGTTTTCAGCGTAAAATTAATAAATAAAAACAAAAATTAATTTTAAAAATTATTTATATTAATATAAACCAGATCCGATTTTTTATTTTATTAAATTAAGTTTTTTACTTTTCTTAATATTAATAATAATTATATTAATTATTTTAAAAACCTTTATTAAAATTTTATTTCGTTAAGTTATTAAATTTCTTTTCGTAATATCGTCTTTTATAATCTTATTCGGAATAAACTTAAATTATTTACATAATATTTTTTACATTTTCGCATAAAATCATTTAATAGTTTACTTTTCGGGTTAAATATATTTTAATTTTTATTCCGTTTTAATAAAATTAAATGCTTAATTAATTTTATAAACTTAAAAAATAAAGGATGACTTTAGCGTTAAAAATTATGTTAACCTTTAAAGATACCGTTATTATAACAATCCGAAAATAACCGACCGATAATTTTATTATGTAAGAAAATTTTAAATCTTATTAACGTTTTTTAAAAAATAATAAGAATTTCGTAACCAAATGAATATGCGAAAAAAAAAAATTTTGTTTTTAACAAAATTTAAATTTATTACTTTATTAAAATCGTTTTATTAAAATATAGAACTAGAAGTTTTTTATAAAATATTAAGTTAATAATTTCATGTATTAAATAAAACCTTAATATTATAACGAAAATTAAAATATTATTCCAATTTTTAATACGAAAAATATTTAATATGATATTTTTTACCGGTATTATATAATAATTTAAAACGTAATATTAATTAAAAAAAAATTAAAATAAAAGAAATTACGAATATAAATGAATATGACGTTTAAAAAGGTATGTTTTATAATAGGAAAAAAATGTTAAGTAACGTTTGTAACAACTATACCGAATTAAAAATTTTTTAAAAAAATAAATAAAATTTTTATTTTTGAAATATTTATTTCGGCAAGCAAAACGTTAATTTTAACGGTAAATTTAAGAAAAAATTTTAAAAAAGATTTTTTTTAATATAATCTCTTTATAAAAATATAAATTGTTATTTTTAATATAAAATAACGTTCGAATCGTTTTCCGATAATATCGTACAATATATTTTTCGATAACGAAATTTCCAAAATTAATTAATAGAAATGTTTTTAAATAACGTTTTATATATATAAACAAATTAGATATATAAACGAATCGCTTTTTAACATTCCGTAATGATAAAATCAAATAATTTAATAATAATATATTATATTAATTAAAATTTACCCAATTTTCTTTACTTAAATATATTTACACTTTTATTGTAAATATACGTATTATATCCAGATTTGCCGCAAGTGTTATATTTTTGTTTTTTATTATAACATTTTTACAATAATTATTTTTAATTATTATTAATTGCATTTTTATTACTCTTTTCCCGCTAAAAAGGTTTATGTTTTTATATGATAAATTTTTTTTAAACAACGTTTATTTTTAAGTTTTCGCCGTTTATTTAAAGTATAATTAATTTCGCGTAATTATGCGATTTTTCATTTAAATAAAAATAAACCGATTTAATAATTGCTGTCGGCGAGCTATTTCAATAATTTTTAATCTTTTTATATATAACGTTTTTATAAACGAAAAAATAAAACCAGCGAAAGTTAACGGAAAAGCGGTTAACTAAATATAATTGGAAAAGTTTCGAATGTAGAAAAAACGATATTAAAATTAAATAAAACGAAATTAATTATAATAACTTCCGTTTCCCTTACAAAAACGTAACCGTATAAATAAAATTAAATAAAATAATAAATCAATACCTTTATCTGTAAATTTTACTAAACCGATTTTTTTATAATAATTTTTATTTATATCGATTCGTAGTAATATTTTAAAATAATTTCGCTACCCCGAATAACCAAGTGAACTATCGGTTATACTATTATATTTTATATACTTTTAATTTTTTTTTACTTATTTTAACTTTTAACGTAATTTCCTTTTGTTAAAATACATTTATTCGTTATATATCGAAAATTTATGCGACGTTACGCTACTTATATGATTAAAAAGAATTTTTTCGCCGGTTTCCGTAATACGTTTAAAGTTATTATAACGATTAATAATATTAAATCGGGATTTGTAAAAATAAAATTTGATTTATTCGATTCTAATTACGTTTTTTCAGAGTTAAAAGTTTTAATTATGTTTATACTAAACAAATTTTTTTTAAATGTTTGTTAATTTCGTTATTTCCTTATT
Source organism: Monosporascus sp. GIB2 (assembly GCA_004155935.1). Lineage (NCBI taxonomy): Eukaryota > Fungi > Ascomycota > Sordariomycetes > Xylariales > Monosporascus > Monosporascus sp. GIB2. The sequence goes on from QJNV01000577.1 coordinate 20,625, forward strand.
TGCGAAAATTTTAGCGATATTATTAAAATAATTAAATAAAAACGTTATTTGTAAAAGTAGAATAAAAATTATTAAGGTTGTTCGCCGATAAAAATAATTAAATCGGTTAATTTTTTAACGAAAAATAACTTAATGTTGTTATACGAAAACGTTTTTTTTTCCGGAAGGAATACGGCTTATTATACGAAACGAACCATATTTCTAGTTAACGTTAAAAAATTAAAATAAAACGTTTTTAAAAAAGGAGGGATATTTATTGGAAAGAAAATACAAACTTTTATAGTTATAAAAGAAAATAGTGGTAAATAATTATAGTTAGTAATAGCCGAAAGTAATTATCGTAAAAAATTTTAAGCGAAAGAACGGAAATGTGGCGTTTACGGCAAGCCCGGATATAATGCGCGTACTTATAAGGAGGATATAAAGGCGTTTAGCGACGAAAAAATCCGATTATTTTGAATTAATTTATTACGTTATGGTTAATATATTTCAATTTCTTGTCGCGGAATATTAAAAAACGCGCGACAAGCTTATGTACGTGAAGAGCTTGTGTAAGACGTTACTTAAAATTAAAATTTTCAGTTAAGCGTTTAATTTTAATGTTTTTAATAGCTAAATAAACCATTTTTCCCTCCGAAAAAATTTCCTTTTAACCGTTTTTAATTATAATATTTTTTCCTTTAGCCAAGTACGAATTTAAGTTTTATCTTTTTTTCCTAATGCAGTTGCTTAAGTTATTTTAGCATAAGGATATATTTAACGTTAACCGGATTTCCTTCTTATATTTCTTTGTAAATTTTTAGCGTAAAACCGAAATTATCTATAAACGTAATGGTTTTTAAAGCTTTTATAATAATTAGTATTACGAAGTAATTAAACCGTTAGTAACTTTCTAACCTAATTAATCTGTTCGTAATTAATACAGCATTATAAGTGCGTTATTATAATCTAATTTTATCATCCTATTTATCTATCGGTTTATGGTCGAAACATATTAAATAATTTATATCTTAAACCGATTTATATTATTAAGCTTTGTCAAAATTTAAAGGTAAACGTTATGATTTTATCCGAAATAGTCTTATGCGGTAATCTATATATGTTAAAAATATTTTTAAAACAAAACGTACGCCGTTTATTCGGCGTCCGTATATTCGTTATAAGGTAAAAAATAGAAATTTTCGTAAAATCGATTAACATTTACGACAATACTGTCCTAATATACACTCGTAACTAAAATTTTTAATAAAAAAAGTTTAATACTACAATTTATCGTAATAAAATTTTATAGTTGTTTTATAAGTGGCAACGGTTATAACTTTCCGAATGGCTTATATCGTCGTATTTTTGCTTTAACGTAAACGTTATATTGGCGTATAAATTTTTATCTTACGTTTTTCATTTTAAGGAAATATTAAACGCGTTAAAAACCTTTTAAGGTTTTATGGATCCCTAGGTATTTATGTAATTAGTATTCGTATATATTTCGTACCAAGTTCTTCTAATTCTCTTTTAAGACTTATATCTTATCTATCTTTTCTAGTAAATTATCGTTATATATCTTAATTTTCTAGTATATATTTAAAGGTACTGCCCGTATTATAACAACCTGTTGTAAATGTAAATAGCCTTTTATTATTTTATCGAATATTATGTAATTAACGTTAATTAGTTTTTTAAGGTTTGGTCGTTTACTTAAAATAGCGACTTTGCCGTTTTCCGAGCTTTTCTAGTATATATTTACAAAATCGTACTATAAGTTTTTTTAGTCGTAATGAACCGGGTAAGATTTTTATAATCCATATAAATTTCAACCTAATGTTAATTTTTTTTCGAAATTGCCTAAACTCGTGAAATGTTTTAATAATAGCCATAAATTTTTTATCGAAAATAACGTAACGTAATCCAGATTTTTGTAACCTTTACAAAAATATAATAGGTCGTAACTTACCTTAACTATTTCGTTATCCGATTATTATATTTAAAATATAATTTAACGTATTACTTTTAAACTTAATTAAACTATTTAAGTCGTATATAATTAATATTAATTAGCTAATAATAGCTTTCTTAATTTGCTAGGAAACTTACTTCACTGTGGCATCTATTAAAACTTTTTTCCTTTTCGAGTAAATTTCGTTACAGGCATCGTTATCCGGCTAACCGTTTTAATAAACTTTCGATAATAATTAACAAACCTAAAAAAAAAAGACTTATATTTCCTTAACTATAATAAATAATACTTATTTTCGCACTTTTACGATTCTTCCTTAGGTCCATTATAATATATCCAAAAGTAATAATATAACTTAAGTGTTTAATTTTTTATGTATAAAATTCTTTTTTCGGCGTTAATTAACAAATTAGCATTTCGTAACGCTTGGAATACCTTATGAACGTATTTCTCGTATAATTTTTTATCTCCGAAAAAAATAAGAATATCGTCGAGGTAACAGATTACTAAAATATAGAGGTATTCCTTGAGAACGTAATTAACAGGGTTGTGATTGTAGTCTGTAATCATTGCTGTCAGAGCAAATCCCAGTTTATTGATGATCCTTTAAAAGGATTCGTCTCCAGACGTCTATCGTTGTCTATTTACATATGGCTCTAGTTTCCTGCCTAGAGACGTCACGTCTCAATTGAGAAAGAGCGAGAGGGAGTTGTCTCCCACAACAGAGAGAGCGTAACAATTGCTAAAATCGGAAAACGGGGTCGATTAGTTTTCTACCATAACAACAAAACGTCTGTCTTTTTAAAGTTAGTATTTTGATTTTAATTAACAACAAAGTAATCGTGATTAATTTATAAATAAATAAACTGTTTAACTCACTCCACGGGGATATTGGCCTTCGTTTAAATACATATTTAATTCTTCGTCGAGATGCGTTTGAGATTGAATATATATATCCATTATCTTATTTTAAACTTTCTTTCTTTTAACCACGCAATTATATAACTTTATTAATAACAACTTTATCAACAACAACTTTATTAACAACAACTTCATTACTACCTTACATTATTTTACGTTATTATTAACGTTTTATTAAAAATAACGTCTGATTTTTCTGAAAACGATTCTTTTATTTCTAACTATATCATTTCCACCTCTGAAATTTCCGATATATCTTCAACTAAATCGATGACGAAAATAAACTTGATTTTATATTAAACCCGGATAACGAATCCTCAATTTATATATTTGAAAACGAGTTATTTATACGAACTCTATTGCCTGACGAATTAAATAAACCTCGAAAAATAATTCTTTCCTATACTTCGTAGGTTAAACTTTATTGCCTTTTTTATTTATTTATTAATATAAATTTTAGGTTGCAATTATAAAATAATAATTACCGTTAAAAGTTATCAATTTTCCAACTTTTAACGCTATTACGTTTTTAAACATCCAATAATTGCTTATAACGAAAGAAAAGAAGCTCAAAGACAAAAAAAGTAAGTTATATTTTTGTATTTACTTTATTTATTTATATACTAAAATAAATTTTTTTCAGAAAAAGAGATTATTTCGGTGCTTAGGTTTTTTTTTTTTTTTTTTTTTTTTTTT
>QJNV01000578.1:0-24075 GCA_004155935.1 Monosporascus sp. GIB2
TGTGTGAATCGGCCCGGTATTTTCAGAGATGGTGGATGTTGGCAAGATGAACTGGTGAGCTGGACCGGAGAAAAACTTGCTCCAAATAGAGGAGTAGCGCCTTCCTACCTAATATATGAGCCTGCTGAATGGCAGTACATATAGCATGTTCCTTCCTCTGATCATCAGGATTCCCTCCGTCAGATGTCTAAGCACGCTCACTACTGCTAATCCTATATTCAGACTCTAGGGCAGCTGGGTTTGGCATTATATTTGCTAATCTATCCGGCAGGTAGAGATCGCCTCGGTTTACGTTCTTACTGCCGGGAAGACACCTTTAATTTGCCTCACTTCGTCCAGCCAGTACGCCCCTATCTATCCTTTATGAATTTGGACAATGCACACCTATTTCCACGTCAGATAAAAACCTTGGTATAACGTAATTACTTATTTCGCAGGCTCTCGGCGACCCTCACAGCGTTTCCTCCTATGCCGCCACATGGATTAGGCTAGTTTCGTAGAAGTCAGCTAGAAAGCATCTCCATTCCCGGTTTTCTGCCCAAAGGATTCTCAGCCCTGGCTATCGTTCTGATGGTGCGCTTTAGCGGTCTCCCTCTCCCTTTAGTGGCTTAAGCGCAAAGCATATGCACTGCGATTTTATCATTTACCTGTTTCACTTCTTGGCAGCCTGGCTATCATTTTTACCTGATGTCGCCCGACGGCTCGTATCCTTGGCTTTTCTGTGCTTCGTCTCCCGCCCTTTTCTTGTCTCGTCCGGGCGTCCGCCCGTGAGCCCGTGAGGCCGTCCACCTATGTTTGTAGTGCGATTCAGATGTTTCCTGACTACCTTGAAGCTGTTAATGAGACCAATATCAGCTTATCCTTGTAGATGCCCGTTGTAGGTCTTGAAGAAGTAGGCGAGGGCTTCCGCAGCGACGGCTCGATGTACCTGGTCCGCCAAGGAATTCTCTCTTCCACCCCTCAACATGTATGACTGCAAAAGGAGCGTTTGTGTTCCTCTGCCTTGTATTTCTGATGCATTGCCTCGTACGCTCGGCTTCACGGTTTTGGGCGATAGTGGTGGCTTCGAGCTTTTCACGGTTCCCTTCCCGGCGTTGAGTATATGGATATTCGCTACCTCCCCGGAAGTAGAGATTTTGCCCCCGCTGCGGGACGAGATAATTTCTCTTAATAAACCATACACCACCTTTTTTAACACAAACAGTATCGACTGATAGGTGCGTATTCGTCCACGAAGTAAAAGATTTACAACGGTAAAATGGCTCCACAAATCATTGTAGCTATGTAGTGCTAGAGGCTTGGACCAGCCCAAGCATCAATGCACGGGTCAATAAGCAGAACAGGAACCAATCAAAACCAGTGGCGACACGGGTCGTCGCCGGAATAGGAAAGTGTTAGCGCATGATCTCAGGCTGCCCTTAACAACAAGTTATCCTTCACGCTGACTGACAATGTTTACAGGTTGGTTGGCACCAAAAGGAGTTCGAGATGGCGTCATACGCATAGAGCACTGTGAACCGTGGAAACCCCATGCGATACTAAAGGAGCGCTGCTTGCCGGCTGGAGATACTAATTTTTTTTTTTCCCTACCTCTGGCGATGGCAGTATTAATGAACTAATTACGCAAAAACAGCATCACCCTGGTGATGCACAGCTGAGGAGACTGAGACTGAAACCTCTTCTTCAGTATCTCCATTCGCTTTCATACTTAGGATGCCTACCCGATCGCAATTCTCATCGCGTTTACCACTGTTGCCCCATCTCCTGTTAGTGGTTTCTAAAACCAACATAGAGCCTAACGCAGAGAGTGTTGCTAGGTAGCATAAACCCCTAGACCTATGACCACCTGGTTCAAGCATCCGGTTGTAACAGAGTACCTAGGGCAAGCAACGACACCTCCGGCAGATATTCATTGAGCTATGTATATAGGGTCATCCTTGATATTGTAGGACGTTATTGAAACGCGCCTCTTTTGAAAGCAGCAGGAGCAAGTAAGAGAGCCCAGGTGATCTGGAGAATGGTAGAATATACACTGCACTGAATGTACACCAGGCACGGTACCTCTGGAAAGTGTGTTCCAGATACCATGCAAAATGACGTTCTGATGTAGCTGCTACAGCCGCTCTGCCTAACCTACAAGTCCTTGACCCCTTCAATAATGCCAGGCCCAAACGTCGGGGATTTCGACTGGGATGTTGGTCAGGCAACGGACCGCAACATCGAAGACGTCCAGCTGCAGGATGTGGATGGGATTGGCCCATCGGCGCTACATAAAAGGGCTAGACGCCACTACACATCGCAAGCGGCCTTCGGCAACGAGAATGTCATCAACTACTTGCGGGTGCAGGGTATCTCCATTGGCACTATTGATACAGCCAGCCCCGTCTAATCCGCGCCCCTTCTATCTACGGCCCACACCGTGCATGCTTTATATATCCTACGTATCCCCCAGGATTATGGTGCAGATATCGACCTGCCTGTCTCAAATCTTGCCGAGCCCTCCCTTCCTATGTAGCCAAAAGATCGCGATACAGAGACAGCAATAGCACTCCTACAGGGGAATACAAATCCCATGTGGAAGGATACAAAGGAAGTATTGGATTATGGTAAAAGATCGGGCGCTCGAACTGTTATGGGTTCAAGCATTATATGGCTATACGTGTATTCCCACAGAAAACACCTTCTACATATGTGCTGTAAGGCTGATGACGCCGGTGCTGACGAGCGTGCCCTTTAGCGACTAGTGAGTAACTCCTTGCTCGCGTCGTAGACGCGATTGGACAAGACCGTACGCGCTTTGTACCCTTGCACTACGCCGTTAGAAAACAGCATGAGAAAACGTCTCGTCTATCAAACTCTCACCGAAGCAGGGGCGCATTGGGACACTGGAATGGCGACATGGAAGCCGCATTTGCAGCTCCTCTGTCGAGCAGTATACACATCTCTATATGCCCTATCCCTGCTGTATCATCTCCCTAGTTGTATGGGCCATCGACATTGATCAAGTGGACCCTCGTAATCTATTTGAAAGGTTCCAACGAAGAGTTGGTTCGAGTCGTATCTACTCCTTTCTCACGGCCTTCAGTTCGACCAACCACTATTCTTTAGAGCAAATGAAGAACCTGATGTTTGAGGCCCGCGAATCCGGAAACCAAGGCTTCGAGCGACATGTTCTGTGCGCCTCCCTCAAGAGTTCATAGAAGTCTCTTTGCACTGGTATGGCAACCATTTCTGGACACAGCGCGACTCCTTACAAGAACGGAGAGAGCCACGAGGGCCGGTCTGGGGTGTCTGGGGCCATCTGATCTTATCACAATGGAGGAGAAGTTGAGGGTGAAGAGTCGGAGATAGATGATCAGGATGGTCAGACACGAAGCGAGGATTAGGACAGGACAACACACGGAGAGCTCTTTTCACCCATTTCGCTATGGGATGTCAAGATACTAGCGCAGATAGGCGATGGGCGATACTGGCATGGCTTCGATTCCCTAGTAATCCCTAGTAATCTGGATCAACTGTGGCTGGAGTAAGCCCCTGCCCTTTCCCCAGCCGAGTATGCAATTACAAGCACCCAAGGGAATCTCAGGGGGGTGTTTTTGGCATCGTTGGCGCCGTAGGAACTAGTGATTGTTTCACTCTGCGTACCTGCCATTGAATGATCGGATAGGGGTAAGCAGAACGGCGTGGACAGAGCCCATGCAACAATGCCCCGGCTCCAGCCCTGCCGATCGACCGAGCGGAAATTCTCCATCTGCAGAGTCCATAGTCCTCAGAGGCTTGAACAGGAGAACGCAATGTGGGCGGTCTTTCTTGATACAAAAAAGAAAAAAGAAAAAAAGACCCATGCCCTGCAATATGACCTCCAGGTGCCATGGGAATTTCTTACGCCAGGAAAATTCAGAAAATTTCGTAGCCTAGTCCGCAAGGACATCCTGGACCATATTCACACGACACCATCCGAACCATGCTCGTTTGTTCGTCACAGTTTGAGTTTGTGCTACGATAACTTCGCAGTTGATGTATCGGTGCCTAATTATATAGCGGACATCAAGCCGAGTGTCCAGGGGTAAATGAGTGCATTGAAGTTGGATGAGGAACATGTATCAATCTGGGACCTAAAATCTCCTAATATCCTCGGCGATGCCACTTCTAAACCTTCTAAGCCCTTTCCATGCTATACCGTTGATCCTGTGGCAACACTGACCGGCTTTGGCACTTCCTAATACGCAGCGGGATGTTTCTTCTGAAGACTTCAGCCAGTCCAATGCGATACCCATCCGAGTGTCATATATCTCATGCTTCCTGTTCTCTTACCCTACTTCCTGTGCCATCCTTCAACATTCTCCTTGTCATCGCCAGAGAGTGTTCTTTGCGGTACATATACAAGATGCCTGATAAGGGGACGTATGTGTTAGATCGCAGGAATTTCGTCCGCGCATAATCCGCTTTCATTTCTCATGAGCAAGGTGCTGATCAAGCGACGAATCTTGTAATTACGCCGTGATAGTCGTAAACCACTGAGCACTCTTCTTTGATAAAGCCCCGGGGCATTGCAGCGATGCTCCCGGGGCTCGAAACATACTTGTAACATTTAGAGGCGTCTGCTGTATTTACGGTCGCAAACTGATGCTCGATTTCGGGGTCGACTAACCCTACCGAGTCGATTCGGTCGAATGTTTGTCTAGAAGGGCACTCGGGAATCGATGTTGGTGCGGTCCGCACCGTGGGGACTCTTTGGGAGCTGGTCTCTGATTACATATTATTTAGACGCAACCTCGAAGCTTACAGAAAGCTCGCAGGAGATCGATGCCGCCGTAGTAGGTTTACTCTAAGAGTGACCTAGGAGTTTGAGACCTGTTGGCTCTGGCGAAAGCCTGTGGCATCCTCAAAGGGTTGTTCACACGTGCGGAGAGCCAGTTCTGGTGGCCCATGCCCGCTCCTTTGGTCTCCACGATATCGAAGACGCCGACTTTCGCATCTCTACGAGATTGCCATATTTCGCCGAGATAGTGTAGATGGCGCGACACGCCATGTACATTTCCGGGGAGTCTTTGCTCATACCGGGCTCCTAAGTGAAGTTCATGTGCCGCCCGTACCGGTCCGTGTTCCAGAACGCGAAACCGTGCCAGTTGTTCACGTCGATGGGGTCCAGAAGCTCCATTGCTTTGCGGTGCTCAGCGCTCTCAAAGCTCTTCTGCTTAGCCCTTACAAGAATTGATCTCCCATACGCTCTGTTCCTTTTTCCAATCTCTCACATAGTCTTCGCTGAAGGCTGGGACGAAGGGTGGTGGTGAGGTAGAGAGAATTATGATTTGAAGAGAAGAGAGGTGATGTGATGTTAAAGTCGGTGAAAGGATTATAATATTAACTGAAGGCGGCGATGTCAAAGAACAATAAGATAGAGGGGCAATCGTGAAAGCATGTTAAGCGTTGACGAAAGGATTGTCGACAAAACCATTGACTAGACGAAGGAATCTTATTGTGCCCTTGGACTGGCGTAACCGGAGGATATGATGCCTATAATTCCATCCAATTGAAGCAGGTGGTGTCAATGAAGGTGTGCTGAAAAGAATGGTCATGAAGAAACAGAAGGAAGATGGTAGAAAATGGGACGGCTAGAGAGTAGTGAAAGGATAAGAGGGTGTTGAAAGGAAAAGGAAGATGGTTACAGGGTGTTACAGTCGGCAAAAAGACCAGCAATACGAGTCGTAGTTGACAGTATAGAGAGTGGGTCAGGGATGAGAGTCGACGATAAGACGAAGAGAAAATGGTGAGAGGATGAGGAGAGTGGTAATAGAATGTTAAGGAACACAAAAGGATCGGTGACGAGGGGGATGGAATGGGTGGCGGGGAGGACAATGACAAAGACGAGGAGACGGCGCTCCGTTCGGAAGGGAGAACATGGTTATATAGAGATTTAATCGACGCTTATAAAAGGAAAGAGGCAACGGAACATAAGCAAACACCAGCTGGGAAAATATGAAGAATAGTGTATTCGGCGACTTGAGCGACTATTTGATCGGCAACTAGATCAAATGCAAAGGCGCTAAACAATAGATGAGAAGGGCGAAATGTAAGCGAATGTAAAGCTGGGAAGACAGGGTAAATCAGCTATGGGTATAATTATAGGGTATTTGGGTTAATGCTATGTGTGTTATAACTGCCAAGTCCACGGGTGCTAGAATGATATACCAGGTTCCTTTTACGAAATTAACGAGATTTCATAATTAACATCTTTGAATGAAAAGACAGGTATGTAATGAATCCTGCCCTAAATGGTGTACTAGTTATATCAGTACAGGAAAGTTAGAAGAAATGAAACAAGACAACCAAAGGCTCAACCAGAAGCGCCCACAGTGGTAGTTAACAACTATTACTGATAATAGAAGTAACCCGGGAATCAGACGACTACTACAAATATAGAAACAGTCGACAGCAGTCTCGTCTGATTTTGCGTGCACGTTGGCCTGAGAAGGAAAGAGAGGCCCATTCCCATCATATCCTCTTGCATTCTTTCTTCGCCCAACTGTATGGGTACCGACAGTCCATAAGTATGCTTTTGGAGTGCTTTCCCTCTTTTTTTCGAGCATCATTAATAAAATACGATGGCTGCAGTAGGCCACCAGCGTCTACAAGAATCTACGGTACATATATTGATCTTAACCAAGGGAGGATACTTTGAAGACATCTTACGTTCATCTTCCTCTTTTGCTCAACCAGAGAGGCATTGCTGGTGATACGGGTTAGTCAATAATATTTACACTGGCCATCTAGTACCCTGCCAATAAATTTCGAGATATGGAAATCCCCAGCAAATCGTAGTCTCGTGTCGCCGGTAGGTCATGAGAGCCTCTAGGAAGATCCTGCATATAAACTCTTGCTCGATACCGGTATGTATGTATTAGTATTGCAGGCAAGGAACCATGAGGCTCATATCCCATATACAGAATACCTGCCAAACCTACATCGATTATCCAAGCTGCTATGCATAGGCAGCCTCCGGGGTTATAGGCGAGGCCAATTTGTCCATGGTTGAAGTCGGGATTCAGGTTCCGTTATATACACCAGACCTAAAACAACCCTTGATGTTAAAATCATGAGGACAAATAATATGATTCGGCCTGCGGCCATATCTACTGACGTTGGTATATAGGCAAATGTTAAGAATTCCATAGGCCTTAAAGGCCACATGAGAAAAGTGAAGGTTTGTAACCCCTTGGCATCTAATGGACCTCGCCCTTTGTGACATAAAATACCAAATAGAGCCCTTCTCATACAGCTATTCCGTGGCTTATGTTGCCGTCATTGTTCCCCTTATAGGGAAGCATATTAATGTAATTTTTGCAAATAGTATTTACTACTTCGTATATATGTATACATGGTCAGTGAGAAACACCGCCTTGGCCAGAGATGGAGGTGGAGAATGCTTCAGTGGCACCCCACTTCTATACTATAAAAGGGACTGACTGGGTATCTCCTGGGGGCATTACGTCGCGATGGTGACCCCGCCTCTAGCTAGCTGTCCAATAGGGTTCTATGTTCATGTTACCCAGGTCCACTCGCTGGGATCAAGCTTTTGAACTTCGCTTGCTCTTCAGCAGCCTAGTATCGATTCTCTCTCCCCTTCAGGCTGTCAATCGAAGCCTCTTTCCCACAATGGCAAGTAGCGACTCCGACGTAGCCGGGACGAAGAGCGTGGTAGTTACGGGAGGCGCTAGCGGTCTCGGCTTGGCTATGACTCGGCAATTCGCATCCCTGGGCTACAGGGTGACCATCTTAGATGTGAATGAGGAGTCCGGGCTCGCCGTCGCGACGGAGGTTTCCCAACAGTATCCCCGAGCCATTGTGACATTCAAGAAATGCGATATCTCCTCGTGGCAGAACCAAGCCAGCGCTTTTAAGGAAGCTCATCAGCAGGCCGGCAGGATTGACATCGTCATGGCCAATGCCGGAATATCGGAGCAGGGCAAGTCGAATCTAGCGGTACTGGACGAGGACGAGCCCTCGGAGCCGAGGTTAAGGATCCTCGACGTCAACTTGACGGGCACGATATACAGTGAGTCCAGGCCGTCTTATCAACGAATGCATCGAGTCCGGAGCTCACACGCTCGTAGCTGTCAAACTCGCCATGCATTACATGCGGAAGAATACGCCCGACGTCGCGACGGGCTCTCGCGGGTCCATAATATGCACGGCGTCAAATGCAGGGCTATATCCGTTCCCGACCTCGCCGCTCTACGCGGTATCCAAGTTCGGGATCGTGGGTCTCGTGCGATCACTGGCGAGACCGCTGGAGTCTGCTGGCATACAGATCAATGCTCTGGCGCCGGCCGTGCTAGGTACACCCCAACCACTCCGTAACCTTCGGTGCCATCTCTCGGGACAATGCGGGGTACTGACCTTAGCATAGAAACCGGTATCGGACCGTCGAAGGATCTCTTCAAACACATGGTCGTCACGCCCATCTCTACGCTGACCCGCGGGATCGCGCAGTTCATCGAGAACCCCAGCATCACCGGGGAGGTGGCTGAGATCCACGGGGAGAATGTGACTCTCCGCCCGCCTCATGAATTTGTGGACGAGGACAGCCGGGCCAACGTTGAGATGTTTTGGAAGCTTGGGTATGCTTAAATTCCTATGTTCGGAAATTGGTGGATAGGATGAGGAGCCGAAACCGCAAAACGCGCGAAGCGGGTGGTGCGCCAGAAGAGTCCCAATAGATACGGTTAGCATAGGATTCAAGGGTCCGCCTATGTCCCAAGTTTGATTTGAATCGAAGTAGCATATCGGCCTGGGGCTCGATTTCTTTTTAGGCACTACTATACTTCCAATTGTTCTCTCGTTTCAGCACTCTGACTTGTGTCTGGGCTTGCCAGTAGAATCATAGCGATGCCGATCGTACTACTGCCTGTTGCGCTTGCAGTCCATTTGGCAGCCTCAGTTCAGCCCCTTTTCGATTAAAGTGGGCCCCGGGCATGGCTTTATCCCTTCTCTTGCATAGTATCGCTTAGTTGCTATCGCGAACTGGGCATGTTAAGTATTATTAGCGCGACTTACACTTCCGTGGTACGTCGTGTCTATAATTCATTTCCATTTTAACCCGGCAGAAACCGACGTTAGTATTACGATCCGCCGGTTTCCTCCACTAGCGACGGCCACCTCTATTAACCATAGTGCCTTGCCGGACATAACCAGTAATAGAACGCATTTCTGGGGCCTGTTAATCTTCCACTGCGTCCTCTCCGTCGGTCTCACACCTCATAACTTCATCAATCCGGGGTCGTAGACTCTGGTAACCCCCTCATTTTTGCCGCTCTGCCCCTTTGCATTGTTATCTGGGGTCGCCGGCCACTATGTCCGGCAGTGAAAAAAGACAATCCTGTTGCTGATGTGAACTCCTCAGCCCCGGACTGGAATATGGGCTCCGAGATTTATTAACCCGAAAGCCGCTGGATGGTGGTAGCCTTCTGTGAGACTGCGTAAGTCGTCGGGGAATGTTCTAAGTAGCTGTGCAGGGAGGTGGAGTCACTCTAAGGCTCATGTCACCACCGCTCCGCCGGTCGTAGTTTAGTTAATTACGAAGTTGAGAGTTCTCCGACTCGGGCAGGTGCCTAAGTGTATGCACCTGCGCTTACCCCAATTTGACCGGCATCCAGCTGCCCTCTACAGGAGCAAGAATATAGTGTTCGAAACAAAGGGTGACGACCAGGCGTAGAAAACAGCACATTTCGCGTCCGGGTCCCTATGAGATCAGAGGAGGCTTTCCATTAGCATGAAACTCAGCAGGCTGCCAGAGGATATACAATGTATGCGAATCAAAGCTCGAGTCTATTACACCTTGCGCGATGACTACACGATCAAAGTGATATGTACAGCCCTCGAGAAACCACTGCGCCTAATCCCCAAATCTATGCAAACCTACTCCATGTAACAGCACCAAATAACGGGAGTGCTACATTGAACCACCCCCAGGCCGGGGGCGCCGACACCGAGTTCTCATGATCCTCCTGAAATCCATTGCTCGCAGCGTAGGTCGGCGGGTTCGCCGAGCCCGTGCCCAAGATGGAGTCCTGGTTGGGAGCCACAGTCGCCAAAGGGATGCGGGCGCCGCTGCCCTCGAAGGGGACGACGTTGGAGCCGGTAGCGTTGAAATCCGTAACCGCCATTCCGATCTCATTATTGTACAGGTCATAAACGACATAGGCAGATCTCAGGAAGGTGTCTCCCAGCAGGTACGGTTCGGCACTGGAGCTCTGGAGGCCGAAACGACAAGCCTCCTGTCCTTCGTACGGCCCGAACTCGAACAGAGGTTGGTTCTCGCCGAGGGTGAGCGGCAGGACGAGTTCGTCCATAGTCAAATTGATCACGGGGCCCCCGGGCCCGGCGAACCCGAACGAGAAGTATCCCGTGCTGGTCGCTCGGCTGCAGGGAATTACGGCCCCGCCGATGTCGTTCGAGTAGAGAGCACCTACTTCCTCCCATATCTGCGACACCAGGTCCGTTGGCAGGTAGCTTAGGGTGGTCCCCGAGTCGAGGACGACTGAGATCGGAAGTTCTTTAGAAGATAGGGTGTCGCTGCCGGAATCAGAGATGGCCTGCATTGACGTCAGAGCGACGCGGAACGATGTGAACGCCCCCGTTCTCGGGTCTACATAGATGTTGATACAGGTCAGATCGCCCTTGTACTTCTCGGTATCTATCCCGCCAAAGAGGATGTTTCCGGTGCTGGCATCCAGGTCGTTGAGCCACAGGCTGTACGCTATCGTGGTTATAAGACCCTCATGTTGCATCTGTATCGGTAAGTTGGGGTATATAAAAGATTTGGTCGCCTCGCTGGAGCATTCGGAGTCAGTAACTGTTCATTTCACTTAATCAAGAGGAAAGCAAGGAGTCATAAGACAGGCTTAGGGGGCTGAACTCCTGGAACATCCCATCTGGGAATCTGCACACACGAATTAAAAAACAAGGTGGGAAAAAGACTCTAGAAATAACTTACTTACGGGCGTATCCGACGCCCACAATTCCGTACGGGATGTTCGTTTCCAGGCCTAGACCCATGGTCATGTCGGGTATGGCGGTGTCGCCGATCTCGAAGACGTCGGTAAAGTAGTCGCCATTGGCTTTACTGCCGTCGAAGTAGGTGATGCTGAAATCGCCCTTGCCAGCATCCTCGAATGACGAAGAATTCCCGGCGAAATCTGCGCGCCGAGAGGCGGGTCAGCCGGGACTCATCCAAGCAGTCGACACGGTGTGCGCGTCAACAAACTTACAGGAGCCGAGCACGCAGCCCCTTGAGGAGCTGCTTTTCGTACATATGACCGAACTGCTGGCGGGCACCCAGGTGTCGCTGCTCCCAGTATCCAACTGTAATGTAACATCCTGGCCCGGTGTGCCTATCTTGCAGGTGGCAAAGTAACCGCCGTTCAATTTGTCGTTGGCGATGACTTCGTCGATACTGCGGGCCTGCCGCGCATCGAGCTCCGGCCCTAGACGCTCCCCTCTCGCCATGTTCCACTGGACAACTTGGGCATTGATGAAAGAGGCTAACAGCAAACATATTATGAACCTCATTCGGTTTCCCATCCTTTTTATGTTTTCCAAGGATACAGTCCTCTCTAAGGTAGCGAGCCGAAATATGAAAATGGGGGGGTCGTCAACAAGGGATGGTAAGGGAGTCGTCAGCACGTGATGGGTATCCGTAAACTTTGGAACCTGAATGGCTATTGTCTCATATGGTGTGTTTTCTAGATGACAACACTGGACTGAATGAATGGGGCAAAACTAGGGAGAGGATGAATACAACAAGGCTGTGTCAACTAGGTACGTATGAAAGACACAAGACGGAAAAGAAACGACGCTTCGCTGAGCGGGTTTTGTTCGTACTGTGAGCAAGAAAGCAGAGGTACTGACCACAAAGGTTGAGCTGCGGCCTACCGACGATGACCAGCTTGTGCTCAGACCAGCCGAACAATTGATGTCATTGATAGCCCCAAAAGACAACAGGGCGAAGGAGACATCCTGTTTTGATTGTCCGTCAGTCCTTTCCTCAGCATCACGCGAAGCTAAGCCATAGTAGTAATGAATAGTAGGAGGCCTACTGATATGCATGGAAGTGGTTCAGTCGGTCGATTTAGAGGCATGTAGGAAGTATAACGCTGCACAACAAGTGACAATATGAGGAAGGGAGTACTGCAAATTCAAATATCAAATGTCCCATAACAACGAATAGCCTCTAGTGCGTTCACACTTCCTTATCCCTTGGGGCTTGGAGGTATTGGTAAGCCAGATAGGTACCTTTCATGATGAGCTCAGGTGTCTAGGGGAGACGTGAGGCATCTGCTTCACATCGAGTCTGTCATCTATATATGTCAAAAAAGTAAGGTGATTTGTAAGAAAACACCTGCCCAACGGCAGTACGCAAGGGAGATGTCGTGCGTGAGTCAGAGTGGCGGCCCAGTTGCACTGCTTTTTTTGCAAAGTTCTTATAGGTTCCATTCGAGCCTGTGCAATTACCATTTTTTAATTTTGAAAGTTGATTAAGACTGTCAATCTCAAGGTAAGCCAAAGGGGGTATAGAAGTCTCTAACAACAGTATTGAGGAGTCAGGATTCCCCTCCACGAATGAGTTGCAGGCATTTAGTCTGGGGGAGATCGGCAAGCCCAAAAGCTTAGCATGAGCTACAGGGGTGTTTAGCGGCCTTGGGGTTTAGGCACCCAATCCACCGTATAAGGGCTAACGCAACGATACCACTAACCGCAACCGCGTATGTCGTTATAAGAAGCTAGAAAAAATTCCCCTATTCTTTTATATCTTTCTATTATATACTCCTGGTTGATAATGGAAATAACGGATTATGAAGTAAATGATTTGCTAAAAATACGGTTATTTACTAGTATTTATAGCCTGATATCCATCAGGCTTTTGCTGAGAGTTCATCGCTCTATTATAGTCACTCACGACATACCTTGAACCTACCCCAATCGCCTTTACATACAAAACTTTGCAGGGTAGCCTCACCTCCTGTCTCAAATTCCTAAAATCCTACACGTTGTTACAAGAGACGGGATATCGGGCCACAGCGTGATTAGGTGAGCGGATCGCTTGGGTACTACATTATAGCTAGACGATCACGAATAGATGACGGATTTATATTGGATCGACTCGCCGAGCTTTGTCCGAGATTAAGTTAACACACTGACCACGTCCATCAGCCTTTCGAGTTTTCGAATCATGTCAGAACTCCATGCCGTATGCGGATGTTCAGGCCCTAGTACTCTCACCTGCCCCTCATGTGCCTTCTTATGCAGGCTCACCGCCCGGGCCAAATCACCAATTTCTTCATAAAGCAGCCCAAGATCATTCATGGTCCATAAAGTGTCGGGGTGCGTCGGTCCCAAAACCGTCTTTGATCGCTGCAATGCGTCCTCTCGCGTGTTAACCGCGGCCTTGGTCTGCCCTTGATCCCTCTGGCATCGGGCTATGTCGCTCAGCGTCCAGATTGCGTGTGGGTGGTCCAGCCCTAACACTTGTCTCTGCCCGGCCAAAGCTTCAAGGTGAAGCTCCTGCGCTTCAGATGGACGCCCACTCTTTCGCAGACAGCGCCCTAGCGTGTTAATGGTCCAAAGAACCTGGAGATCTGTTGCGGGTAATACGGGGCGGAGGCCCGCCAGGGCTCTTCTATGACAGTCTTCCGATTCCTTGTATCTGCCCAGATGTCGGTATAGGCGGCCAAGCTCATTTACAGTGTTGATCACGTCGAAATGGTCAGGCGGTAGGTGTTTTTCTTGTATTGATAGTGCCTTCAGCTGCGTGGCTACCGCCTGCCAGGTGAAGTGTTGCTGATCATAGAAGAGGCCTAGACTGTTGAGTAGCCATGCGGTGGCCGGGGATTCAGAGCCAAACTGCTCCTGTGTCGATTTCAGGGCTCTCATGAAGACATCAATGCCCCGCGGCAACGCGCTTGCCATATTGTATGCCCGTACCAAATCTCTTACCCAAAGCACCTTTTCAAAGTTCGCTATTGGCTTGTAATTATTTGAATCCGATGCCAGCCGATCAACTTCAAGCAGTGCCTTAGACAGATCTGTCAAGTCCTCGGCGAAGAACGTGTTGTCCTTATGGGAAGGGCCGAGCCAGTTCTTCACAGTCCTCTGAAGCTTCATGATGTGTTGCAGAGGTAACGAGGCTCTTTCCCGGAGGAGAAACCTCTCGATCCACGTTACTCGATGCTTTTCGTCGGCCATGAACTTGCCGACTTGCTGCCGCAGGGTGTCGTCATTTTCGGAACACGACAGATGAGAACACCAGTATAACGTGGCATAGTCGGCGAGAGGATGCTCCGAGCAGTCCACATCTTCCAGATCCATTACACTCAGATGTGCCAACTCCGCCAAGAGCCTTATAGTTATGAAGGCGTGGACTTCCGGCTCCCTGAGAAGAAACTGATTTCCTGCGGTTGTGACGGTAGAGGGAATGCCTCTGCTATAGAGAAACTCTTTGACGGAATGGTGAAAGACTGAGAAAACGCAACCGGCTTCGCGGTACTCAATGAGAGGAGAGCAGAGCTCGAGCACGACTCGCTTGAATGGCTTTCGATTTCCAGAAAAGTTGCCTAGCTCAGGATCCCAGGACACGGCGCGTTCCAACTCTGACCATCTTAGCAGTCTCTCGCTACAGCAAACCCACGAGAGCACCTCAAAGGCAATACGGCGCCTCTCCGGGGATTGGCGCGACAACCGTGCTAAGAAAGTGAGGTACAGCTCGTCAATGCCTTCGGGTATGGTTTCCAGAGCTCTATCTATGCCTTGTGGGTCAACTGCCAATTTCAAAGCCTGCACGCCGAGGAACGCGTACAAGAACATGCCGTCGGCAGCAATGGAGAGTTTGGAAAACGACCTCTGTCGGATATTGCCTTGATCAGGCAAGCAAACTAGTGCATCCATCAGATAGGCATCAATATCGGGCCGTAGTAGCTTGCTATCTAGAAATATGCTTGAATCAGCTTTGAACTCCTGCTGAAGAGCCGGAAAGGGTCTGGAGGAGCAGAGCAGGCGGACGGTGTGGATATCCCGAGACATTCTGGCGAACGACCTGGCCACGTTGGTTGAATCTTCGCACTCGTCAAGCCCATCAAGCACGACACAAAGACCCGCTAACGAGGAAGCAATCTCGATTAATACTGAAAACAGGTTATCTCTCTCGGATCTCAATGATCGGCCGTATCTCTTCGCGATATTGTAAGCTCGTAAAAGGGATCTTGGGATAAAGCTCAGCTGAGTGCAGATCTGGGACAGAATCGTTGCACAGACGTCAAGCCCAGTCCGTTTGTCATTTTCGGGACAACTTATGAAGAAGTAGGTTATCGGGTTAATTTCCTCTGGCTCAGTTTCGACGCGGTTCTCGAGGTGTTGAATAATCGATGCAGCGAGTACTGTCTTGCCGCTCCCAGGGCCACCGAAGATGGCCAAGATCGGCCGGCGAGATTGCAACCAGGCCGCATACTTTTCATGTGCCAACAACCATGACCCGGTGCCTGGTGTTCGTCTCTTTAGTGCACGATCCAGATCCTCGGACGTGTTTATTGGGCATAGCCACCGGAGAATGGCGGTTCGGGTTTCTATACGCACTAGTTAGTAATTAACTCGGGGATAGTGAGTAGCCTTGAAGACAGACCTTCTTCCTCATACCGCCGAACCAAAGTCTCCAATGCCGCGCTATCTTGGCTATTCTGGAATGCCGCTTCTTGAACCTGACGATGAGAAGCCTCGACGCGCCTCATATGGGCAAGTTGGATCTCGTAGTGCAGATTCTGTCTCTTTTCTTGAAGACCTTCGATATTTTGTTTGAAATCATCTTCGAAGGATTGCGCCAGGTTCCGTACTACTCTCTTCCATTCTGGGTTATCATAAGCCACTGTACTCGAGCGAACTATCGAGGTTCTTACTCTTCCGCCTTGTTGCTAGCAAGATGCGGTCTAAAAATGCCTGCACCTCGCTATAGACTTCAACCAGTGCAGCGTTGACCCTGACTTCAGAGGCGTACATCTGCTCAAACTGCTCTGAGAGGGACAGAATGCTGCCTATCCTGATAACCGCGGCATTGACAAGACGGAAGTATGATATGGAAGATTCAGCAGCCTGGCAGTCATTAGTTACAGTACTGCCGCAGTGAAAGCAGACTCACTATCAATACAGCCTTCAAAGATCCCCAGACCGCCATGACGGTGCTTCCGCAGGATTGCGCGAGAATATCTATGGCGGGCGAGAACCTCTGCATGAAATGTACGACCTGTTCGACGGCGGGAGTCGCCAGCCACTGACGATCTGGACTCCTATATCGAATTTCGAGTCGTCGAACCTCATCCCAGACATCCTTCAAGTCGGCAGCCGTGGCGATCTTATTATCCGGAACGACTACGGCAAAGGACGTCGTGGGATTGAGGATTTCATTTAGTTCTGGACTCTTATCGTCGCTTGCAGCCTGACGCGGCGGATTGTCGTGGCCACAGTCCGGGGCCACAAATGCCATCGACTCTCTTGATATGGAGTCTTCAGGAGGTTCTGGTTTCTTCTTACGCCTAGACGGGACCGGTAAGCGAAATAGTGAGGTCATGGGTACGTTCTTGATAAGTAGTGGTGTAGAACGCTCCGCTCTCACGAATGGATGATATCAAAGAACGGAAGATATGGTAGTTGCGGCAGCCTTGTAGATTTTCCAATGTCTAAGCGGGGGTTCGTAAGCAAGTGCATAGTTGGATTTATTTTAGACCAATCACGACGGAGTAAGCAAGCATTGTGTTGTAGCTATATGTCTACAGCCTCATCATATCACTTGAAAGCCGAGCTACTCGCTATGACCAATCCAGCATGAGTTGTCCCCTCTATCAAGAATTCTAAGTTGCTGCTGGACAGCCCTCCTCTACCGAAAGGGTTTCTGGAAGAAGAAAACAGGCCGGAACATGAAACATCACGACGACAATGAGGCGAAAATGGAAGCAGTCTAGTTTGAACCCGTCGTAGCATTTACCCAATCGCGTCTTAACTTGCCTGTTGTTTACAGCCTGCTAATCTGCGGCTAGTCGACTGTCCAGAATCAGGCTCAGTGCTAGTATGGTTGCTTGATACGTTTCGTCGATGGGGCTCGAAATTTTTACCAGCTCCGAATGATTGCGAGGTATCCAGTATCGGTTCTCGCGGCCCACAACTTCACGATCGACGACTCGTCGCTCTGGAAGGGCCGTTGCATCCTATTACACGTTAGTGTAGGGCGATCAAGGGAGAGAGACGGAAGAATTGGAAAGCCGCACTCGGAGGTCAGGAGACGGATTAGTCTCATAGAAGTAGTGTGCGTTTATATTCTCATTGCAAAGTGCGAATCGATTCGCAAGCTCTTCGAGGTAACGCGACGGCTTGTCGTTCTCTAGACAGATGCTTTTGATCATCTGAAAGTTTGGCTGTTCTCGAACAGCGTTGAGCAATGAGTCGTTCTTAAGACCCTTTTTAGGGACGCCGTATCCAAGGAAGCCGATAGTTTGAGCCAGGAGATTCACAGGAAACCCGTCCGACTTGTATTGGTGTGACTGGATCAAGGCCTGTAGAATGTGAGTTATGAACGTACGTCAAGCTCGCGAAATAGAAAGACCTCTTGTATAATGAGCCCTCCCATACTTTGCCCAATCCAAATGACTGGTCTGTCGGCGGTCTGAAACTTGGGTTAATGTAAGATGGGATACGGCGGGACATAGGCCACCAATACCTTCGTAAGTTTACGAAAATTCGTAATGAAATTCTTGCATGTGGTAGCGATCTCCTCAATAGTCTGGCTGGATTTCGAGCCAGGGACCTTGGAGTCATATCCGTACAGCAGGACCCTGGTATTCGGAAAGCTGTTTGGCAAGTAGTCACGCAACCACATCTCGTGTCCATGTTGCGCCCGAAAAGTGCCAAATGGGTTTGTTCCCAGTCCCTCGATTGCAATTATGCTGTTGCTTACAGTCAGCATTGTCGCCGCCGGCTCAAATATGTCTAATTTGCAGAAGTAGCGACTTACTCCACGAGCGCGACCTCTCCGGCATCGTGCAAAGGAGTCAGGCCCAGGAAGTCCATATCGTATTGGAAACCAACGCCACCTGGCCGACGCATATTCGCCAACAGATTTCTTAGGTGTTCGTTGGACATGGATGGGAATGTGACTGTGGCGTGTTTCCGCCAAATATGATCCCGTGACGCCCGAGCTAAGCTATGGACTTTACAGATTGAGCCGAAGTCTCTCTCTAGCGTCATTTCCAGTTCGCCCTTAGATATGTCATCGGGGATGTTGGAGACACGGATGGTATCTGGCCTAGCATCCAACTGCTTCTTCGGAGACGCTAGCGTCGGATAGCTTGTCTGTCTTAGCAACGTATCTCAACACTCACTCTGAACTTTACTTACGGATAACTCGTGCGGTAGGAGACAGAATCGCCGTTGCCGCGTACTTCAGACGAGCCACGGAGAGCTAAAGTGCTCGATCGGGATCCATCTTCTTGACTGTGCTGTACCGCAACAATACTCGGCGAGGCTTTGAATCTCGCTCGGGGCCTAGAGATATCCTCAGAAGCGCGCCGCTTCTTCCTTGAGATGGAACCCTGCAGATCCGAGGGAAGTTGATTCTCATCTGGGCGAATTGGCTGGCCCCCGTTCGCAAGGTCTAGTTTCTGTATCAAGCCATCGAGTTGGTCGACTGAGAGCCAACTGAAGCCCTGCTCCAGCTCGTCTTCCAGTCGGCGGACGATTCGTTGATAAATTACATCCCGCAAAGCGTCTTCATCCAGCGTCTTATTATCCTCATTCGTGTCTATATTCGGATCCAGGCAAGCCCCGATAGCCATTCGGGTCTGGTCCATGATATCAAACTGGCAGTTTCTGAAGATTTCCCGTCCCAAGATGAAACGAGCCGACGAATCCATGTCGTCGGTCATTTGCAATCCGTAAGCCGCCGCCAAAGATGCGAGAGATGTGGCTTTGTGCAATTCCATCAGCGCAATGGCAAGGTCAATTAGACATGGGCATGATGGCAGCAAGAGGAGGTCCGGATCAAAGTCACCTTCTTCGTCTAGCGGGCTGCGTCTAGCGGGCTGCCTGCTGGAGCCATCATTGAAAGGGGTCTCGAGGTAGGGTCTCAAGGGCAAGCCACTCAGGGACCTGAAAAACATCACGTTAGATGAACCCCATGGGGATTGTAGCCACGGAGTCCCCCAAAGATGAAAGACAGCATAGCCTAGAAGAACGCTGAGAATTCGCTTCGTCTTCTCGTTTAGTAGATTTGCCTTCTCAGCAATGAATTGTGCCAGAGAGACCGGTGGTATTGACTTATCAACCTTGAAGTCGCTCTCCTCGGATTGAAGCTTCCAAAGACTGTCCTTCTCAATACGAAACTTGAGACGGTAGGATGGTAGTTGCCTGGTGATAGTGATGATTTGCTCGCACAGCTTGTCGACTATGCGCTTCGGCTCCCGACGCCTAGCCGGACCACGAGCTGCAACGGCTGACGGACGGTTGCCGATGACGATGTTCGGTAGTTTAGAAAAAGACGACGTAGTTGCCTGAACACGGGCTTCTTGCCAGAGCATTTCGAGGCCAAAGTACAGGTCGAAGTCATAGTCGTTCAGTTCGGCCCGATGGGTTTGAAGGCAAAGCTGCACAGCACACCTATGGGCGGGTTGGCATGAGCACCTCTTCTTAGAATCGAGCACCTTAACAAGCGAGTCAGCTGCCGGCCAAATATTCTCCGGCGGCCTTTGTCTCGTCTTCCGGGGCAGGACCAAGTCGCCTTCTCGTAAGACTGAGGCGCTAGACCTCTGGTCGCTGAGATTTTTGGTTTCCTCCATCAACCAGCCAATCAGCGCTCTTCGGTCGGTTTCCGTCCCGAAGTCAACATGATTACTGAAACTGCTGACTCTTTCTTCGTGATTGCTGGTTTCTGACTCTATGATTCGATGCAGTGCGGCCAACCCGGGGTACGGAAATGGTGCGGCTTCTGGTTCTTCGCAAGGCTCATAATGATGTGGTACAACTAGTGACTCAAGCCGGGTTAATGCATCTGCGGTAAAGTCTGGAGGAGCATCGGTGTCTGCCATATCTTTGATGCCACAATGCAGCTCGAGACACCCTGCGTAAAGCTGGTAGTAGAAGCTTTTCATCTCAAGCTTAGTCTCGTGCTTTCCAAGAGCGTCAGCGATTTCCCAAAAGTCTTGCAAGGCTGTGCGCAAGCCCGACAGGAGCCGCTTCCTGCCCCCTTCAAGCGCTCCCATGTGAAAAGTGGGAATTCGCTATTTTGGCTGAAGTTCTATGTAGGTACTTGGCTGGATCTCGGGCCTCGCAGAAGACCCTGAAAATATGATTGCATCTAAATCATTGCCATGCCCAAGCGATCGAGTAAGAATCCCGTCAAATTCGACTTTGGGTTGGGGTCTCTGCTTATCAACTACAAGTCGAATTTTAGGTAGAGTACGAAGGTCCGGGCCAAAAGTATTCGCCGTGTTCTCTACCAGGGGTCAGGGGCGGATTAATACCGCAATAACTCGCGAGATTGACGAAAGCTAATGCCGGCCAAGACACTCCACCATAAGTTCCTCAGACGGGAACAGTTTTCCCCTCTTTCTTTATTCGATCTGCTATTTATAACATCTGGCCCACTCTCACAGAAAAGGGATAGCTCCTGGCCTTACGTATACAGTAATCCGTTACTACAACTACATTCACCTTGTTGAATCGTTAATCGACGGGACCTAAACTCCTCTGGCAGCCCCACCGGTGGTCATCGAGCCCCCACACTAAGTGGGCAGCCAGGTCCAGACCTTCGCAGGTAGGCTCTGGGCAAAATAGTTGGGACACCCCTTCACCTGATACTAAAACGTCCCAAATTTGGATAACATACCTTTTTTTTCAGCTGCAATTAAGCCAACAACGCATTGACGATAATAATTTCCTCTTTAGTATTATAAAAATCAATAGCCAAAGATTACGATAGATACTTCAGAGTGTTGCTGAAATGTTTCTAGGTTAAATTACGTATAAGTAATATGGTTGTTGATATGTGGTGTACGAGTATGGGTGGTGGAGTGTCCCAACGATTTTGTCTAGAGCCTGCTTAGGTATGGCTGGGAACCGCGGTCTTACTAGACTCAAGGATGCCACAAGCCATCTACAGCCTACCTACCTACATATGTAAAGCCTAGGGTCCCTTTAAGGCTGGTTCGAGTGTACTCACGTACCGAAGAAGTACACGGCGGCGCGGGGTTGTGACGGGCGGTGCAACGCAACAACGAAGTTCCGCCAGTCGAGCGAGGCGAGCGACAAGCGGTTGATTGCTACATACGGCCTTTACGAGATTGCTTTGTCGCTCTCCCCTCACGTTCCGGTAGAGCCTCGCGGCTGAGAGTATTTTTTGGGCATCTTGATTTTGCTCATCTTCCGTTCAACCGTTACAACATTATAGGTCATTGACGATGTTTCCCAATGAGGGACTTGTTCCTATCTCCGAACGTGCCCGAGCATGCCTCATCTCATTCGAGCAGTGCCTCAAAGGCGCATCGGCTCTAGACATAACGCGGTATTCCGCGATCGAAGACCAGATGGCGCGTTTTTCCACGTGGACTTCAAACATGGTAGTTTTCGGTGCTGGGAAATCCTCGATCGACCACCGTGTGAGAGAAGCACCTGAGGTTCAGCGGCTAGTCTTGGGCATTCTAGAAGTCCTCCAGGAGCGAATCGCAGACTGTGAGTCATAATATATACTTATCTCTCTTCAATAGTACGGGATGCAGACGTTACAACTCCTGTGTGCTTCTTTTCAGGCATCAGTCTTGTCGAACGCCTAAAGGGGCCTCACATCTCTGTTGAGACACAGTTCTCCCTCTTGGCTCTAGGAGACTTTGAGCGATGCGCCCTTGCGATTGCTTCTGAGGTGGGTTTGTTACATAACTTGTCAAACACCATCCGCAAGGCAAGCCGCGACTCGCAGAATATGAAGGCAGCAACCGTGTTGCAGATCAAAGACGAGGACGGGAATGATACGGAGGCATGTCTCAAACGATGTTTCGCAGGCAATCTCCGAGACCGCTTCCCAGAAAGCAGTGATGCTCTTCGCGATCGGCTTTCATCTACCATGGTGTTGCGGTGGAAGAGGATCTTGTATCGGCGAAATTGTTATACCATGAACCCTATAAAGCCTGCTCAGCCCGCCCTCAAACCTATAATCCAGACGCAACCAATTGCTCATCAAGGCAGAGAACGATCACGACCCGAGTCGAAAACAGTCGCGACAAGTAGAATCCAATCAGCAGCTCAAAGTGCCACCACCCTCGAACCACAGAGCTTCCACCCAGCTTCCGCCCCTTCAGTTGTCTCGCACACCAAATCTGTGGACCTCAGCTCCCACGAGGACCTGGTCTTCCCGCCGCACCCTGGAAACGGGAAACAGAGTATGACTGAAATGACCTGTCCGTACTGCCTGTATGTTCTCCCGAGTTCCGAAGTGAGCAGTGAGACCAAGTGGAAGTTAGTAAACCATACAGATGCATTTGGAAGTTCACATGTCTAACGTATTTGGTTCAGAAAACATGTACTTGGTGACCTGGAGGCATTGGTGTGTCTTTCTGACCCCTGTGATGAACCGGAAGTACTCTATAGTCACAGCAAAGATTGGCTGCAGCATACTCGCAAACATACCCAGCGCTGGCGCTGCTCTGCTAAATCACATGGTCCCCAAACCTTTCCCAGCCACGGGGATTTCGTGAGACACATGAACGAGGATCATGGCAAAAAATACACGAGTGCTCAGCTCAGCCTCCTGGCGGAAAGGTGTATGCGGTCGTCTGGACCAATCTTTGAGGTTTGCCCGCTTTGTGGTGGTAGGGATGAAGAAGATGAGCACAGAGTTTCCGGCAGCTTGATTGATCACATCGTTGGACACCTGCGATCGCTTGCACTCAAGTCTCTTCCGCCTCACTATGGAAATGACGACAGTGTCTCGTCCAACAGTGATGGTGAAGGATCCGTGGAGTCTCGCAGTACTATTAGACAAGCATTGGGTGAAGAAGACGAACCTCTTGAATTTGAAGACCGGGGAGCAGATTTTCCCAGGGCTGATTCTCCCAGGGCTGATTCTCCCAGGGCTGATTCTCCCAGGGCCGATTCTCCTAGGGCTGATTCTTCCAGGGCTGATTTACTTGCTGATGCTGCTGAAGGTGACTGGCAGACGGCTTCGAAAGTGATACAAGACTCTGATGACTCTAATGCACAAGGAGGTAAAGTGACGGTAATAGGGTCAAGTTATATGCACCGTAGGTTACCCCTGTAATACACAGGGATCGTCAGGGATTACTAATCGAATCATTGTTTAGACCGTTATGGTGATGACGCTCAGCAACACCATACATATCGCGATCCTGGAGACTGTAAGGGATCCTACCACTCCAAAATGCTTTGCAGGCCTTTCCTTAATCGGTCAAGCTAAACATTTATTAGCGAACCGCTTACCGCGACTGCCCCGGTCCCCTGCGCATAGTCGGAACAAACTCGGACAAGAATCTCACAACTATGACCGTCTCATTGTACAAGGAGATAAGGGGACAGTAATAGGGTCGGATAATATACACCGTAGGTTACTCTTGTAATACGCATGGATCGTCAGTGATTACTGATCGAATCGTTATCTAGACCATTATGGTAATGAGGCTCAACGACACCATACATATCATCAGTCCTCATCGGAAGTCCAGTATAGTGCTTCTGGGATTTACCCACCGACATTCCCGCACCAATACCCATCCATGATGGCCGGAGCCTCGGGGTCTATAGCTAGCCACGCCTCAGAAATCATCTGGGTTATATCACCGGGCTTCCGGGTGGTCCAAGGGAACGTTGTAATGCTACCTCCGGAGGGTACTATTTCGGATGTCGTGTATAGATTTCTAGCACCGCAACTTCGAAATACCCAGGTCTCGGTCCCTTAGTCTAGTGCTACTCCGGCCCATCATTATCAAACCCCTTCTACCACGAAGACAAGCCATCCCTCTTCCACACGTCAACCCC
>QJNV01000579.1:0-20080 GCA_004155935.1 Monosporascus sp. GIB2
GGGGTTGTTTGGGTCGGTTCACGATCGGGGCTTTAGAGGAACGGACAAGAACACACCTTCACTATCCCTTTGCACGCCTCCGACTTGAGGGTCGAAAACACTCCCTCGAAGTCGCCCGGCTCGAGCAGCGCCATCGACGATTCCAACTCTTCCTGCGTGAGCAGCGGAGTCGCAGGACCCCCCCTTGATTTTGGATCAATCGATTTCGGATCAATCGGTGTCGGATCGAGCTGCGCGTAAACGGCGACCTGGACGTCGTGACCATTGTTCAGGAGGTCGTGCTGCATAAAGATCCCGTCGCCGACCCATCGCACCTGCTTCGGCTTATTGGGATCTAGGAATTCCCTCCCTATGGCTTCCTGTGCCCTCTCGAGCGGAACCCGCAGATGCAAGCTCCAGAAG
Organism: Monosporascus sp. GIB2; assembly: GCA_004155935.1. NCBI lineage: Eukaryota > Fungi > Ascomycota > Sordariomycetes > Xylariales > Monosporascus > Monosporascus sp. GIB2. The sequence goes on from QJNV01000579.1 coordinate 403, forward strand.
CCCGTGTGCTCCAACTGCAGCTTCCGGTTGTCGACCCCGAGGACGTATTTTCGGGAGAGACCGTCGGTGCCATCGGAACCGACGAGCACGTCGTACCTCTTCTGCGAGCCGTTGGCGAAGACCAGCACCACGCCCTCTCCGCCATTATCGTCGCGGATCGAGGTCACCCGGGCGTTGAGATGCACGGCGCGCTGCGGTAGGCCGGCTGTCAGCTGGGAGAGCAGCTCCGGCCGGCCTACTATACTGTTGGGGACATAAAGATCTGGAGGGTATCTAGCCCCACCACTTTCAGTATATACCCCGGAAGCATGATATGCCTCCGTTGACTCGGCAACCGCGCCAGCACGGTCCAGGCATTGGTTTAGGCACGGGTCTATTGCATATAGAGCCTTCTGAACGGTGTATGGGAACTCGAAAGCAAGTCCCTCTTCGCTGAATGTAGACTTAGAATCGTAGATGTCTACGACAATGTGAGGGTATCTCAGCAGCCCTCGGAGAACAAGTATGCCGGCGAGGTCCCCGCCCAGAATCGCGACCCGAATCTTCGAGGAGTCTTCCATTCTGCGCTTGAACTAAAAGATCGGTCGAAATTGAGTCGGTTGAGAGTTAAGAGAGAGAGTATTCCAGGCTCGTCTGAGCTGAACGACAACCCTCTGGTCAGGGCCAATGTTCCTTTCTTTATGTAGTGATCCTCTCCTTCCACAACGCGTGGTTCATCTCAGGATGACATCAGTCAGTTCGAGACAGAAGGGTTCGAATCCACAGCCAACCTTCTTTTCGTTGTTGCCTTCCGGTGTTTAGGGCCACGCCTGTTCCTGCCCTCCACGGATCCCATCTGTGCTACGGGACATTGCGACCAGGGCCGGTTTTGCCAGTCAGCCTCAGTCCCGGCACTGACTCGGGACCAGGAGCCAAGGAGATGCTCACGTATCCACAGCCCGTATGGATGACACTAAAGGATTCGGCAACATCCAGTTTACATAGTCTGGAGAGAGAGAAATCAAACCGCCACGATGATGGGCAATCACCGGGCTGAAACGCGGATGGATGAGGTCATGATTATCTTTTATCACACATTCATTTGCAGATTCGGTATACCGAGATTATGACTTCACTGCCCTACATGCGTCCGGAGCGCCATGAAAGCCAAAACCCCACGTCGGATTGTGTTGCTCATGTGGTTGAGATTCTGGTAAGCTTCTTCCAACGCGGTTACCAGCACCCGCCACCGCGGGGGATTCGAGCTGCTCTGCCGCATGTTCCAGAAGACCAGTCATCTTAACTAAGAGTCAGTCAACGTTCGAAGTGAGAATCCATCTGGGCTTAGTCATTGATATGGCTTAATGCGCAAATTATGACGGAAGCTAAAAAGTGAGAAAGTTTGGGTCGTTGCCGATGCGGTCCGACTGTAAAGCTCCAGACGTCCATGTGTGGTCAAGCATAGGCGCTTGTCGGCTTTGCAAGCGGCTCGCGGCGGGTCACAGGGGGGTTATAGGTGGGTAAGTCTAGGTCAGCGGGTTGCTAACCTTAGAAAGTGGTTCCCCTAGGCTAAAATGGTCGATTGGTAATGCTACAGTAGACAACCCTCTGGTGGGGCCTTGTTCGAACTTGCCAATTTGGTCCATCCCAATTCCCCAATTGAGATACTTTGAGGCGGCGGATCGAACCCATTCAAGGCAGCCGAAATCCGGTTTCCCGGAATAGGTTCAACAAACAAGGCAACGTCAGAGCATTAGCCCCACCGGCATGGTTCATGCCACGGGGAGCTGTCTTAGCGGGCGGAGCCAGTTACACTAAATATGCGCCCTGCTTCCTTCTTCTATGAAGCGGCCGATTCCAGGATTCTTCTTTGCCATATCTCCGGCGCTCTGGCGACGGCAACAGTGCGGGAACGAAAATATGGTATCAAGCCGTCGACGATTAGGATCGCAGGCAACAGGATTATACGCGAAGAGTATCTATTTCATACTATTCGGGAAGCTTTGGTCGCATGCTCTTTAGCGTCGAGGATCCCGCTGAGCCGCCGAACTTGGCCTTGTGTGACGATGGTCTGACTTGAGCCGCAAATCCAACTAGGCACACCGTCCAAAGGAGGTTCACCTATGTCCCGGGCCTCCGACAGCGAAAGAGTAGATAGGGCCGGCGCATTGCAGTGATGACAACCCCGAGGCTGGGCCGGCTGTGCAAGGGATAAGACGCTCCCTACACCGAGCGCTTCTGCTCGGGGACATCCGTCCTCCGCCAGCCAGTCAACCAGATTACTCAACCCGCAGTCTATAAACTCAGCCACCTCTTTGATTCCGGCTAATCGATATGCATAATCATGGTTTACTGTAAGTCGAGATTTCCACAGTGGTTGTGGCGATGGTGAAAGTACGGACGGCGTCAGGGAGGTTTGGGGAACCATGATCAGGGCACCCTCGCAAGCTCCAGTTGAAACACTGTCTGATTATGGCCCGGAACATCTTTACGTCCGGTCGATACACTATTGCCAGATTCCAACGCGTCCCTAACTATGAGACATTGAGAGCTTGCTCAACCCGCTGGAATGGACTTTCGAAACGTGAATGCGAAAGCGTGTCATAAAGCCGCAGGTCAGTCACTTTAACCTACAGTGGATGTTGCGCTCAACTTCGCTCAGGAGACAATCCCGTCGTTGACTAGGTCCAATATCTCTCGTTCAGTCAGGTCAGTCAAACCATATACCGCTGCCGGAGCAACAGGCGCTGACTTCTGTAACTTAGAACAAGATGTTCGCTTCAGCGTTAATGACGTTTGTCATATTAGCAGGCAGTGGCATATCGGGGCCGATGCTGGAAAGGCGCGACGGAGACGGCTGCGACCCGCACTACGGGCCTCTAGGGGGGAAGTGCGGATTTCTGGACGAAATGCGAGGCATGTGCCTTCCTCTTGTCACCAGGTTAGAGAGTTACTCGATTGTAGGTCAGAGCCGCCCTTATTCTAGTTGGTATGTCCGCTACACTGCGTGCTAACTTCGCTTACAGGCCTTTACACAGTCCCAGGTCGCTTACAAGTTCACATGCGCGTACTTTGAGGAGTGATAAGACGTGTGGAAGCAGGTTTCCAACATCAACTGGGAAATGGGGAGATGGACGGATATGAGAATTCATAGAGCCTTGAGCTTTATTACAAACACTCCAACTGGTATCGTTATTCTAGTATAACGTCGTGTGGAGAAAATGTTCGTGCCGATGAGCTCGGGAATCGTGTCAGCGCAGGTGATAGCGAATGCAGAGCCAGCTGCCCGGATATGGTAGTTTAGCAGGCTTGAATAGGTCCAAGGTTTAAGGCGTTCTGCCTTTGCTACTCCTTGCACAGGTATCTATGTGTCTATTAACCGGACCCTAACGGAAAACGCCATTCGGACCTTCCGGGTGCAGGGACTCGGAACCCAACCATCCGGATGCACTAAACCGATAAAACGATTGCCGCTCGGGATACTGATCCCCGCGCGGGGGCGGCAGCTGGACTGCCTAGGTTCTCAGCGAGGCGACCACCGTCGGTCATACTAAGGCCGCACAGGTTCCACTAGAATGTTACGGTCTTCTCGAGCCCTTGAGAAGCTGCGGCATGCTCCCGCGCACTGGGCCGCCGAGTACCTCTCGCTTACTATTGCCGCTTTTCTATGATCGAGTCGTATATGGGTTTTTGTTTCGTTGTTGGAACCCCGCATCAATAGTATCAACTACAGAAGGATAGCACACCCAAACAGATACTAGCCTGTTTTAAGCCGTCCAACCACGGCCAGGGTCTAAAGGAACGTAGCAGTTTCTGTAGGGGTTCATGTACTACACTAGAAGGTTACTGGACGTGTATTATCTTCAATATATGCGAATTCAATAGCTTTGCTAACTGGGCCGCTACCTTTAAGCGCTTCTGCAAGTACAGTACGTGAATATTCGAAGTGTAGAGCACTAAAGGGTCTGTTCAAAGTAAGAGCTTAGATAACTCTTGGTGTTTTTTCTTTTTTTCTTTTCCACAGCCTTCCCCCTTTCTATTGTTTTTATTCCTCTTTTTTCACTTTCGCTACTACACTTTCCTCCTTACTTTCTGACCCCTTTCCTCTTTTACCCTTTACTTCTTTTCGTTTTCTTAGCGCACAAAGGGAATATCGCGCACGCCGGTTTATCCACTAAGCTACGCGTGATGTTCCAATCCAGACGAGCACTAGCGTGATATATGACCCGGACAATATATCGTCAGTCCCTTAATCGGCCACTATCAAAGAGACAAATGCAATCAACGGACCTGCAAACAGCCTTACTATTCAGCGCCTGGGCTATATGGACAACCTGGCGCATGAAGCGGCTCAGGTCTCCCACATTCATCGCAAGTCATATGTTCGTGGCGGGTTAGGGTTGATCCGAGCTCCGTCTCACCACTGTGTAAATTCTCCTGCGTGGTTGCAATGTCACTATGCTCTCTTCTCCAAGGCCGTGGGAACAGCGGACACCATACTGCATGGGCGGGCACTGGCATACCACAAAACTGACAAGTACGTCCATATGCAACTATAGGATGCTGTTCTTGGGCACGAGAGATATCATTCTTGGTGCGAAACCGGCACCAGAACGTGTAAAGCCCCTTAGTACGGGAACTGTCAGCGCAAGGCGAAGTCTGGTGCATTGAGGAGCTCGTTTTGGATCCTAATATGGCTTCAAGTGGCTCGCTAAAAGGCATGGGCTGGGTCTCGTCTCCTCGGCACTGCTTCTGTGGCGCAGAGAAATGGTAAGAACTAGGGAAGCGTGCTGGGTGTTCCAGCCTGCGGTTTAGCTCAAGAGATGATCGATCCGTTTTCGCAAAGTTCGTCGTCATAGCGGTATCGCTAAGTTGACTAATACCAGGTTCGAATGTATTGCAGTATATGGCTTGGGAGGCTCATTATATAGTGTTCTAGCTAGGATGGCAAACATAGGTGCTGTTGGAGAACATTTTACTTGCTAATGCACGTGGTGAGGTGGAAACAACATCGAAGAACAATGGTCTCGAATAGAACCCCTGTTCATTCGCTCGGCATTGTTTGACAACCCACTGGGACTGACTCTGGATATTAATTATGCATGTCAATGATTACCTTCACGAACTATTGAATTTGAAGCTGTTGGTCTTATTGTATCGCTGCGGTTTCGCGAGTCATGAAGGGACAGAGGACTCAACCCCTTAAAGTGGCTTGAAGAGAAATAGGTTGAGCAGGAAATTGTGCCGTCGTCCACCTCCTGAGCTGTCACCATAGGCTTTAGCATCAGGGGAGACAGTGACCCTGGAACAGCGATGGCAAGTCTGTCGGAGTCCCAATACATCTGTAACAGAGGCTAGCGGTTATGTTCCCCCCGCATTGGCTACTGTATCCCATCTATCTGCCAAGTGACTCAGAGATCGTGCATCGTTCGATTCGGCCGGAGTGTGACTCGTGCATTGACCGAAGTAGTCGGCAGTGCTGTTCTCTCGCTCCTCCGACTCATAAGGAAGTCTGACAGCTTCCTAGCAGTTAGTCACTGGTCAAAACATATTCTGACAAAATACAGCAAGACAGTGGCCGTGCCCAGATCTGTCAGACCTAACAACGCCAGTCAGCCCTAGCGGAGATCACTTCATGCACCCCTGGTGCCTTTTTTTTTTTTTTTTTTTTTTTTTTTAGCTACAGCTGTGTTACGTGTATATAAGGAAGGTTCGCTCCCCTCATCTTCTATCTAGGACCTTCTAGAGGTCATGCAACCTTTAATACACTTCTTCTTCAGTTATATGCTTCAGTGTGTGATGCAGGGTCTCACAAGATCGAACCTCTTAATGCAGGTGACATGGAATATGAAAGCCACCCTATTAACCGCCATTATGTTTTGTTCCCCCCCTTGTGGAAGTATCTCCTGCGGCTTTCATATAAAAACTTAATTACCTCTGAGGTTCCGAATTGCGCACCCGGCTAGCAGCTATTTTGATGATGAGAGGAGGATCGTATTAATGGCTGCTATCAAAAGCCATAGTGAAATCGATTAGCAAGCACTTGAACCTGTTTACATAATCTTGGAAGACAATCGTGTTTCTTGACTACTTTGTCTAACAGACGGCCGTTTTGCCTAACAGGTTATCATTCCCTACACCCTCGGTGTACAATTAAGGATGGTTAAAGAGGTGAACGAACCTCCCAGCGTGCTTACTGCCGTCGGGGCTGAGTTAACGACTCGTGCTTGGAAATTAGCATTTACGGGGCTTAGACACTGCGTGATGTCAGAGATAGGTTGGATACCCGTTCGACTCTATGCTAAGTATTAAGTTTGGAGGTGTGAGAAACTACGTATCTATATGTCCACGGTTGGTGTGGGGCGCCATTACCCCTGTTCTAACCCGTGATGCCTACATAAGGAGGCATAGCGAGCAAGGAAGTCCCTTGAATTACTCCAAAAATCGTCACTGAATTCAGGCTACCTGTCCAGGTGTTTCAATTCTATAAACAGTGACATATGTGTAACTTGCCCAATTCATAGACCGGACTGCATAGAGCCAACAGTCGATTGGCAACAGTCCGATCGCTGTGGCCTATATGGCTACAGCTTTCCGGGAAGAGCTACCGCTAGAGATACAGACATAATGTAACAGCGAATCTATCTCTTGGACCTGATTCACATTATGCAAAATAGCTAGTGTGTCAGTCTTTTCACACATCCAGTAGGACTAAGAGAGATTAAGCTACAGTGAACTTGAACTGGCAAATATTCTTACTAAACGATGATTTATACGCTGCCTACGACCAGCCAATGTCCTAGAAGCGTCTAGTGGAATGCTTAGAGCATAATCTTGACATCTATTCCGGCGTCTTGAAGCAGACCGCGGTAGTTCCTCATGCATTCAACCTCTGCCCTGTCAATGCCCCACCAGGTCTGATCCATTTCAAGATAATACGAATCTCTGGATATACCGTATGCAATGGGTGGAAGATGGATCTCTCTCCGGTGGGAAAGGGGTTGGTGGTGGTTTGAGAGCCACCTCCCGAGCTGCAGGAGATTGCGCTGCACTCAAATAGTCGCACATACATCCCCAGAGCCCCAAACACTAGATTGAGACAATTCTGAAGGCTATCCGAGTCTAAGCATGGCATTATATTCAGAGATCACCATGCTCTCACCAAGAAGAGAGAGACGTAATGGTAGGGCAGCCAAGCCACCTTGTCTTCAGCCTCGACGACATGACCCCCGAGCATCAGACAAGAGCTGTTCAAACTCGGTCGTCGCGTGAATGATGACCTCGACGGAATCTCTTGTCTGTTCTGCCAGTAATCTTGCAAGAAACCGCAAAAGGCATAACTGGATGATGGGATTCGCAGCCATGCACAGGTAAACCCCCCGTCGGTGTCTTTCTGCAGAATGTCGGCTATCCAAGCATAGAAACCGTGACAGTCTCGTTGCCCTTGATAGGCGACACGCACTCACCGTTAGCTTCGGTGCTTGGTCTGCTGGCGTACGTTTTCTGCCGCTGCAATTGTCTGTAGCAGGGGTTTTGGCGGCTGGAGACTCGTTTCTATTCAGGAAGACCGTGATAGCCGTATCTTGCAGGTTCATGCTTTCGAAACAATTAGCGAGAATATCGGCGATGTCCTCGGCTGACTGGATATTGTTTGGCGACATTGTATCGAGTGCCTGACTATCAAGGATGCTGAAAGATGTCGCTTACCTACGGAGAATTAAACTTGGTGGAGAACTTCATTTCCTAGTAACGATAAAAGCCAATGCTGTATAAATATTGCTAAGCCCGAAGGAAGTTTAAAGACAGCATGCAGATTATGTGATACTGACAGATGCAATAAGATGATTGTTCTAGGGGTGCGAGGACGCAGACAATGGCAGGAAATAGGAAAATGCTTGTTTGTTAATGGCTCTTAACGAAGCTCCACGGATCCTATTAGTTAGGAAATAGTATCCTCCAATCATGAGAAACAATGACAGAAGTACTAAACATCGTATAATGGCGAAAGAGGCGCTAAAAGCCCAATACGACGTATTCTCAGACCAGTAATCATTGCTAACGTCGCGGGTGATCTCCGTTGAGCCGAAATGGCAAGGCACTCAGAGGAAGGAGGCATAGCATGTTGCCTATTGAGTTCCGATGCTAGCATACACTGTGACTCTAGAGTTGAGAGGTAGAGACCTTGCTATTATATTGTGGTAAAAAGGGGGGTTAAAATAGGGGTAAGACCACCGGCATCTCCGAGTATGTATAGTTGCAGTCTTCAAGCTCTTAAGACCGGCCATTTGGGATGGATCTAATGAGTACTCAACCTTATCAGTGATACTTGTAACCAAGCCCCCTAGTAGGATGGTAAGGCGACGAATACCTTCACATGCCACGACCGGCACAATATAAATATTGGAGGTCGCAAGGGAGACAACCAACTTTGGCAACCGAAGATCGCCATTTAGGATCCCCTCCGCTTTTCATGACGATTGTCCATTTGCGTGTATGGATGACCAATCTACTCATCGAGGAAGTTAACCTAGGGCTATTCATCCTCCCACCCTTACCTGTCAGGTGCCAAGGTGCGATCCCCTGTCTGGGGTCCAAGAGCCCACCAGCGAGGGTCCAGCCATGTAGATATAGCGAAGCCCCCGAATAATTAGGAAGAGATAGTCATCAATGGTTATCTATTCACTACCCATATTGCGGACTACCTGCCAGACTGCCTCTTCTGCCTTTCACTCTGTACTTCACCATTTTCTCTGACATACAGGCCGCGTCATCAGACCATTTACATTCGGTGAATCCATGTGGCCCCAAGGATGAAACCAATAAATCAACAGTTAGCGGTGCAGCCGAAGGACTAGGGAGCAGTGAATATATCAATAATTCAGTTCCGTTCATCTGATAAGCGGAGTCAAAGCAGACTTCTCCTTCCGCGGTGTTGGACCAGTCTGTCCTCTTCTCCGTGCTTTATCGAAGAACCCAACATGATTTATTGATATCTTTAAATCTCCTCCAAACGTAGCTGATTTATGCCAGAGTGGCCTAGCTATGTCGCTCATCAATGCTATTCCAGCGGCGGCCAGAGCAGGTAGCACAACGATTCTGGCAAGCTGCGGCGCGAAGAACTGGAAGACTGGACGCTTGATGCGTACCGTCGTACCAGAGGCCTGGAAAAGGAGAGTCAATGTCATCGCCGTCGTATATGTAGGCTATTATATATATCTATTTCAATCATGTTCAAATGTATAAGACTGTGTTGAGCCTAATGGGAATGTGCACAATATATCATTCCAAGGTCTTTATTCCCAGACCCTCCTTACTTTACAACACTTATAAATAAGCTTTATTATTAGGGGAGCCCGCAATAAGTTCCGTACCCCTTTCTGTACGCCGTACCGCCTGAACCCCCAGCCCCGCAAAGCTTCATTCTCGTAACCGGTAGCATATCCATTTATCTCAAGGTTTGAGCCCTTATACCCGGATTAACCGTGCCGTACAAACTCTACGCACCTAGTTCGACGTTGTCGGTGCTACGAGGACCTTTACCTTGTGCCCGCCATTTTCTCAGACGATCCCAAGACTTTGCGCCCAGGAAAACACATAATGGGGTGAAGATAGTGTCAGACCCTGCTGAAGTCGATCAAACAACTAAGCCTTGACACTATTTGATCAGCTAACAACTCCATACACCTAGTGTTTCCTTTTCTCTCAGCTACAGCTGTATTTACGTGTATTTAAGGAGGGTTCACTACCCTCACTTTCTGTAGAAGACCTTCTAGAGGTCATGCAACCTTTGATATATACACTTCTTCAGTTATATGCTTCAGTGCGTGATGCAGGGTCTCACAGATAGCCACTGCTACGATAATGGCGTAAGGATTCACTTCAGCCATCCTCGATCCCTCGCGAGAGTTCCTCCGTTGTTGGGGAGTAGCGGCGAGCCGCAGTCTGTTTGGTGTTGCAGTAAGAACGTCGGCGCTAGTTAATTATTTAGGAGACGACTATTACCTAGAGGGCAATGAGGACCTACTTAAGCGTACGCCCTTGCCAGTACAACTATCTCGATATACGACCCTTATGACGGGTGTAGATTCGTAAAGAACGATTTCAGGGCTCGATGTTAGGCTCTAAGAGGGTGCAGAGAGAAATAGCGGGCAGTTATGAGGCCATTCAAAGGTTATGAGTCAGCACCATTCTAGGGAAGGAAAGTGATGAATCAAGGATTAATGATGCAGCAAGGAAACCAGCCCAGGACGAACTAATCGATAATTCAGTTTTGGACATCTGGCGAGAGGAGCCGAGGCAAACGGCCTCTATTAGCAGTAGGTGAGCCGGTCTAATATCTCTACCACATGTTTGTCAGTGAGACGTGGTAGGTATGAGAGCACAACCTTTGCCAGGACGAACTGAGCGCGCTATGCCTGAGAATAGACTTCCCCAATAGGTGGATGTTCACTCTTTGTTCCACATCCCCGCTCATAGTCGAGTCTACACTGATGGCATTTTAGATCAACACTGCGCAATATCCTCGTCTATACCTTGTAACTGAATATAGAATGTCCATCGTGGACAAGAGCAGCTATCTCCTTACTACGAGCACCATCGAACTGGGTGTCGGACAGCCGGGGTAAGGGTAATAGTGGTCGTGCGTCAGCTCTCGGGGGAAAGCAATGTCTTCAAATACGTGAGACCAGGTCAACCTTTATAGTATCCGCAACTTGATATTCCAGCAACCTCATGTCGGAATCACCCCTGTCCCACAACAAATACTAAGAAGATCTATTATGAAGGGCGCCCGTAATTGAGTTCGTGGCCCTTTCTCTCCATACAGTAGCGGGCCCGAATAGCTTAGACTTCCAGCCCAGGTAACCAGGAGGTACGTACAGCTAATACATGTCGAGCAATCACGTAGATGGGGGGACAGAACTATACATTAATTTAGCCCGGCCCGAGACGGTAGAGGTTGGCCAAGAGCCCACGTCTAGAATTGCTACGTGCCGGATCGAGAGTCCCCATTATCAAGTTTACAGACCTCTATGGACCGCTTCCCTTTTGCAGTCGATTATCTCATGGGCCGACCACGGACCCCCCCCCTCGATGTCAAACTCGTCAGTGCGGGCCAAAGGGTCTAGAGTACGAGTATTTCCCTTCTTGGCTGTAAATGCAACGCTGGCGCCCAATGCATAGCAGCTAGTCAGCCTTACAACCAAGAGAGGCCAAGCTGCTTCTTCCTTGAATTCCCAGAGCAATATCCCCCCTTATCGCTCCTCGCTCCCGTCACGCCCTCGCTCGATTAGACGACCGTGACTAACCCTTCTTCTTTCCCTTCTGCGTCATCTTGCGGAAGGCCTCGAGCCCACTAGACCCGATAGGACGATGCTCGGGGCCGCGCGACGGATCAAACGTGCTGCGTGGTGCGATAGTGTACGAAGATGGCAGGCCGACGACGCGAGCGCGGTTGCTCTGGGTCGCCGGGGCGAGGATACGCTCGCGCTCGGCGTCGCGGACGATCTGGCTCGCGGGCCGCTGGGTAAGGGTGAGCTGGCTGCTTCCGCCCGTGACCTGGCGGAGTTTCGCTGCCCTGTGTGGTATGTTAGTGAAAGAGCAATATAACCAGAAAAATATTAACGGGACGAACGTACTGATAGTCGAAGTCTCGCGTTTCCACGTGACGCTTTTTGTAGTCGTCGGTGCGCTTGAGGATGGGCCGGCTCCACTCGCCCAGCAGACGCTCGGCGATGCGCTTGATGCCGACCTCGGGCCTCTTGCTCTTGGTGTAGAAGAGAACGACCTTGCCGATGCCGCTGGACAGCAGCGTGTCCTTCTCGATGGGCAGGCGTGACAGGGCCGTGAAGATGTCGCGTTGGATATTGTAGGCCGGCAGGGAGCCGTCGTTGAGCGGTTCGAGGAAGAACTTGACGTGTTGCAGGAAGTTGGTGTCTGGGTCGATGACGGCCGCCTGATTCGTGTTGCGGTTCAGCAGCGACATGACCTCCGGTAGCAGCTTCAGCTTGTGTACTGCCGGCTGGCCCTCGTCGCGCGCCTCATTGTCCGCCTTGCACGCCTCCTCCATGCGCAGCTTGAGATCGGCGATCTTCTCGTCCAGCTCGTCTTCGAGATCCTGAAGGAATTGTTAGCAGCCGGTAAACAGTAAAACATATGTATCCATTGAATGCTGCACATACGACTTCGTCCTTCTTCTTGCGTCTCTTGCTGGGCTTCTTAACTTCTTTCCTCGCAGCGCGCTCGATGGCTCGACGTCGTCTCTCCTCGGGCGTGAGATTCTCCTCGTTCTCGGGCTCGGGTGAAGGCTTCTCGCTCTCTGCGGCTCCTTTCCGTACACGTTTTGAACTCAGGATCTCTCCATCGGGCACATCTTCTTCCCCATCACGCGCGCGCTTCTTCTGCCGCCTTCCCTCCTTAGGCTTCTTCGTCGCGGTGCCTTTACGCTTTCCCGCCTTGAGCGTCCGGGCGACATCTTCGTCAATCTCGACTGGCCTCTCTTCAATACGGACGGCATTGGCATCGTATTCGTCAAACTGATCTTCGTCGATCTCCGATAGGGCATCTGAGTCTTTGTCGGAGTCGCCGGCTGCGGCTACATCATAGTCGCCAAGCTCCTGTCCCTGGGGTTGCTCGATTTCTTCTTCATGGAGGCTCTGGGCGGGCGGCGGAGTGTCGACGGGAGTGTCGTCCTCAGCCATTTTGATGGCGATGATGGATTTCCCGATACGGCACCACGTGAAAAGATGAAGGGTAGAAGATTGCTAGGGGGAAGCTAGAAGAGAAGACCAGGGTAGACGAATCGCCAGGAATCGCCACGAATCTGATGAAGAACACGATGCGCGCGAGATTCCGTATCAAGTAACGGATGAATCGTTGGCGTTGGGAACTGCTTCCTAGCTATTTTACGCGGCCAACAGAAAATAGATGATGGTTGTTTATGTTCTGTTCAATGTCAATTACGAAGAGGCTATTGGAAGTGATAAAGTTCGACGTGCCGCTTATTGGGATATCGACTTATTGAATACGGATATGCATATGTGCAGCATGCCATCCCATCTACCGTCAACTTGCGCTTTAATCTGGTCTAAGCGTGTGAAGTACCAGTACCATGTATCACGTACCACGCTAAAGGTCGCGTCAGCCTCATCGGGAAGAGGTGGGTACTGCATGTGGATACTTGTATGTGGATACTATATATGGGGAAAGAGGCTTGAGCGTGGCGAGTGAGTTTGTTTACTTGAGGCTGATGGTTGCTAGAACAGCCAGGAGACCCAGAGTTGTTCTAGGGACTCCCATTACAGTAATTGGAAGTAACTCCACCATTCGCAACGTTCCCCGAAAATGCCGGGAGACAGCGAAATCACGCTTTTTAAGGTCAACGTCGCTCCTGTCGCTCATTTCAAATTCCATTATTGACATCAATTTTCCTTTCTCTCGCCAACTGTGCTTTAAAAACCAGGTTGTTGGCCGTCGTCAAAAGCACAGCGATGGAGAGGCGAACTTTCGAAGCGCCCATGGATTGGGAATACCAGAATCACGGCCCCGTGGATCCCTCGAGTCCCTTTGTACAGTCGACAAGACGGCTACAACAACAGAAAAGTGCGTGCATCCCTAAATAGCCCGGTTTCATCTTCAACTGTTTCTTGGGAATATCTCACTGATTTCCATCGCAGATGTTTTTGGCTCATCTAGCAACTTCAACGCATTCGGCCAGAACAATCCCTTGAGTCGCACACAAAACACGCCATCCGCCTCAAGAGCTCTACCATCAACATCATCACAACCCGCTTCCATATTCTCTACCTCTCATCTGGCTAGGACAGCTACGGCGCCGCCATTCCGCAACCCGGCATTTACTACGCCGAGGAAGCCCTTCGATACAGAAGCCCTCTCCGAAATCTCGCCCGCCGAATCCAGTCCGGCCGCTACTGACGGCTCGGACTTCGCTGACACCCCCGAGAACGACCGCTCATACAACGTGGATAAGTTAACCATGACACCCGCGAGCGTGCACAGGAACAAGCATCTGCTAAGCAGGAAGCAATCCGCCAAGGGCGAGATCAAGCCTACGGTCTTTCCCAACAGAGATAGAGTGCGCAAGAGAAAACGTTATAACGACAACAAGGACATTAGCGGCTACCGTCTACCATATCGCCAGCACGATGAATGGGAGGAATCCGAGTACGATTCGGACGAGAGCACGACTGAACCGGGCCGGCCCGGCCGCGAGCCGAGGAGGAATCGGTCGAAGGACGGCTGGCTGGGGAACTTCTTATCCGTCATCCAGCGCCATCCTCACGCCCCAGCTATCATGTCCTATTGGCTGAATACTCTGTTCAACTTCGTCATGGTGCTTGGATCGTTCTTCTTGATGTGGACTATCTGGTCCGGATTCCGCGACGATTTCCTGACGGCGAGACGAAGAGTTCAGGATGACGTCCTCGCCGAGATCGAGAAGTGTACGTCGAACTACAGAACAAACAAGTGCGCCCCGATCGAGCAGCGCCTGCCCGCGATGCATCAACTATGTGACGAATGGTACGAGTGCATGACGCAGAGGGAAGACCCTGGCAGAACGGTGCGCACCGCCATCAAGGAAATAGCAGAGATGCTGAATAGCGCCGTGGAAACGCTGCATTGGAAGACCCTGGTAAGCTAACCGTACTTCACCATACCCTGGCCAACTTTTCGTGCTAATCATGCATGAAACACAGATAGTGCTGGGTGTCCTCCTTCTCATCGTGCTCTTCAGCGGCGCATCGCTCGTCAAGAGCGCCGGCAGCGCGGGTGACTACCTCCGCCAGCCGCCGCCTCCTCCGCCCACCCCGTTCCCCTCAGCATACCAGCACCACCCGCACCCGGCGGACCGCATCGCATGGGAGCAGCTCGCACCGCAGACGCCTCGCCACTTCAACCCGCGCCACCTGACGCGGTTCAGTAACGACGAGACGCCTGACACGGACGCGTCGCCGGAGCACAGCTTCCGGGCCCTGACGGCGCCGCGCACCCCGGGTACGGGGCGCGGCGGTAGTCCAACGAAGCTCGACAGGATTCTCAGGGAGAGGGAGAGGGAGCGAAGTCCGACGAAGAGTCGTAGCCCCTCGAAGCGGTACTGATGTGGCCGTAAATCCCCGACCTGGGTGTTGGTCTATGTCTGTTGGTTTTTCTTCGTATGTGTAGACTAGGACTTTGGGGCAGGATAGCTCGGACGGGGTTCCCTGGAAGGAAACACAAAAGCTGCACGGCGGGCGTTCGAGTGGGACTGTGTCCAGATTACATACGTATCATATAATGCATGGATTACATACACGTGCATGTGTCACGACTATCTACCTACGATACCCCGTACGGTACCTAACGGCTACCTCTCCTTTGCCTAGTGGGATCTCTTATACGGTGCGTCCGCTCATAGACCCTACAGGATCACAGAGTGTGGAATTTGCGCTCTGTTCGAAACATGACCATCAACTTACAAGCCTTTACTATTACAAAGCATAACTCTACTTATCTCCGCCGCCGAATACAGCCTCACGGCGGGATGATACTATGTACACATATAGGCGAACATTGGCATTTGACTTGTCGACAAGGCGGATCGATCTCCATCAAGACCGATTGCCAAGTTTTGTTGTTCGAGCGAGACCAACTTTACCCATATAGGAACTCTCCCTACTGATATTCACTCACAACGCGCCGTCAATGACAGGGCGCTGTGTCGCGTGGGATGGCGCTCTCGATTCTGTGAGGGGTTCGTAATTCGTGCGTGAGAATTGCGCGTGATGCTGCGATTGGCAGATGAGGGCGATGTATGCTAGGAACGAGTAAGGAAGGGATCCGGCCCGTGTTCGTGATATGTTTGAGCTTCATGTCTGAAGTTGGGATACTCAGTACTGGTATATAACGTACATAAACCCTAAGTATTGTTTTGCAATTTCACATATAGCCACCTTGACTATACCGAATTGAAGCGGCCCTGGAACAAATACCCCGCGGTTTTGGAAGGATATAGTTCGGCCGTAGCAGGCTCCCAGCTCCCAGCTTCGAGCCAATCACCGCCAGGACGGACGAAGCTTCTGCCCCTCCCCCCACCCTTTTCCATACCCCCTTGCTTCTTCCCGTTTTCATCATTTCATACTAACTAAATGCCCCGTTCCCGTCGCATAGACCGGTGCTCGGGATTGATACAGTCCGTGTGCGAATATATGTAGCAGGACCCGGACCGGCCATGTTGACTCTTTTCCATCAACATCAGTAACCCTAATCCTGGCCCGTGCTAGCAGCTTCATGTACCGGTATCCACCACGACGGTTCTTACTGTGGTAATCCGTATACACGCGTGTACATCCTATCTCCACGTGCCTAGGTAAACGAGATGGATAGCGCTTGGAATATGCAAGTAGGAAAGGGGGCAGCATATTCTGTCTAAGAGTTACATATATGTAAATTACGGCCGTGATATACGAAGTATTAGGTGTCTATCTACCTGGACAGTTGCGCAACACATGCAATCGTGGATAAGAGGCGCTCGACTAGTACGGATTTTATAGGGACATGCTTGCTACAGTAGCTTCCTAGGCTCTCTAAGACCGCAGGATCGAGATTGAATATGCCTTGATTCGTTGGAAGCTGCAGCAACATATGCATATCAAATCCCGAATTGGGAGTTCGGTGATCAGCAGAAGATACTAAAGTCGACGCTACTAAGTAATCGACATCGGCTTATGTAACATGTGAGCCCCTAATCCTATACATACAACACCCACTAGACATGTTCACCTTAGGCTGCATAGGAATACAAAAGTACCTAGATAGGTACTCGTATAGTCGGGGTACGTGTCTCCAAATTTCGAGTCGCGCCAAACATCCCGCCCCTCTCCTCCCTTCCCCGCCATCCGTCGTTACTAGGTACGCAGGTAGGTAATCTTCTAATTCGGTGCTCCCGTCCAGCTACCTTACATCTACCTGCCCCAGCCCTATCCGGTATACATCCCTACTAGTACCTCTTATATACATCGTACCGGCCAATAGGTAATGTATTTGTTCTTCTCCCCTTCCTGGGGTAGGTACGTCAAACTTCTATCTTATCACCTTTCCCTTCCCTCTTTTCGACCTCGTCTCTCCAAACATTGAATACCTCGCTCATCCTAAACTTCTCTTTCTCCTCAGTCCAGCGAGTAATCTTCCAACCCTGGTGTATTGGGTCGGTTTGATACCCCAACGAGACCCCCGGCCTCCCAAAGACATTGATTCCGAGCTACCGTAAAGCGACTTGGCCCACACACCCCGGCCCCCCTCCTCGCCCTTTTCCTACTCGATTCGCTAGCGGGCGTCTCCACGTCCACTTCCAGACTTCCGCGCCCCGAACCTTATACACCCTTTTAGCCTAGATTTCCGGTCGCCTTCGAAGCTACTACCGTCGCGCCTAATTTACGCAGAAAGAGTGGCCGTGCTCCGATATACAGAGGCCGGAAGCTTCTAGTAGCGGCTTGAAACGATTCGGTGTCGGGTCGCCCTCGTCCCTGCGTCCGACTCCCCCTACATAGGCGGCCGGCATCGGGCTCCGAGTTTGGGGGGACCAGATAAGTTATCGCGACACAGCGCGTTCGGAATCTCCGAGCATGGTTTAGCACTACGGCATTCGCATTGCACCACTAGTCGGAGACGGACTCGATGGAGGAGGATCCGAAAAGCGCCACCGAACCTCGCTCCGAGGCGACTTCCCAGCCTTCCTCGTCTTCCAAGGCCGGGGCCGGGCAGAAGCATGAGGCGCCCCAACCGCCTGCCCGCTCCGCTTCCGGGAGCACCGACCCCGCCGCCGGCCAACAACCATCCAAGCGCCGGAGAGGGTTGGGCGTTGTCACCCCGAATGCTTGCACCGAATGTAGAAAGAAGCGTGCCAAAGTACGTTCTCTACTTAGATCTCCAACCCGTGTCTTCCCATGCGCGCGCGCCTTTCTTCGGCGCGCCGCGAGCCGACGGATATGTTATATAGTCACTCTTCTTGTACCAACGCTGACTCGTATCCGCTTTCGCCTTGCAGTGCGACGGCCAGAAGCCCTGTAGCAGGTGTAAGTCGCAAAAGGACGTGCAATGTATATACGAAGTCCCCGTGCGCCAGTCTAAGGGGAATCTACGTCACGAGATCGAATCCCTCCGTCAGCAAAAGCGCCAGAGCGAGTCCGTCTTAGAAGCCCTCTGTCGACCCGAACTCTGGAGCGAGGTGCTCAACAAGTTGCAGAATAAGCAGTCGATCGAGAGCATCTCCGAATGGCTAGCTAATAATCCGCCCACGTCCGCCACCGTCGCCGCAGGCGGGGCGTCGGGTCTCCTCATGGGCAATTTCGCTCCGCCGCCCGAAACTCGTCCTGGTGCCAACCTGCCACCTTTGGCCACTTTCGACGCTCTTCCCTCGAGTGCCGAGGGTTATGGGGGAGTCCACACCATGAGCCCCATGACGGCCCAGCCGCTGAGCGCCGTCAAGCAAGATTTTGGGATGAATAGCCCCTGGAATTTCTCGGCGAGCCGGAGCCAGAGCCAGACGGTATCTACGAGGAGCGACTCCCATCCGGATATAAGACAGTGGATCGCCGAGCCGCATACGCGCGTGGGTATGTGGGTTCAGGACCAGGCAACAAACGAGTCTGCCTTCTCCGGGGCGGACCAGATCCTTGCACCGTTAGAAGACTGGTCTAGCATGAAGCTACCTCCTAGCACGTGGACCACGGTCACCGGTGATGCCAACTTGGTGCGCCACCTGCTGGCCTTGTATTTCTGTTGGGAATATCCGACATTTGCGTCGCTCAGCAAAGAGCACTTCCTTAAAGACTTTAACGCTGGTCGTCATAGATATTGCTCGCCGATCCTGGTCAACGCCCTTTTGGCCCTTGGCTGCCGCTTCTCGGAAGAGCCAAAGACGCGTACGGATCCGAATAATCCCCATACCTCCGGCGACCATTTCTTCAAGGAGGCGCTTCGGCTCTTATCCAGGGAGAGTAATCATCACAACCTGACCACGATCCAAGCTCTGGGAATAATGTCCATTCGCGAGGCGAGTTGCGGGAGAGACTCGGAATCCTGGTACTATGCGGGCCAAAGCATCCGCCTGACGATCGAAATGGGGCTGCACCGTCTGGCTGGGGACGGTGACGCCGACGAGTTGGCTGTTCAGGCCGCGACCTTCTGGGGAGCTTTCGCGCTCGATCAGTGAGTCGACGTGCGCATCTCTCGAGCGGGTCCCCCCGGCTAATCCCATCATAGCGCGTGGTCACTGGCGACCGGGTCGTTGCCGCAATGTTCTGCTTTCCCCCAGCTTCCGCCAAAGCCCGCCATCATCGACGATATAGAGGCTTCTCTGTGGATACCGTATACTGATGACGGTATGCTAGTCTCCCTTACCTTATTGGCTCCTCGGTTCTCAAGAGAGGGGTGTATGGAAAAGATCTAACATTCTAGGTGCACCGCTGGCACGATCCTGCGAGCAACCATCCAATGTGCGATCGGTATATAAATGTTTCTGCGAACTGAGCGAGCTGGTCCATAAATCTTTATATGTCCTACACTCTCCCGTCCAGCCCGTCACGAGTCGGGACTTGCTCTATATCTACCACGAATACCTGAACTGGTATGATGGGATACCAGAGGTTCTGCGGCTCGGCCACAATTTCACCCCGGCTGTGCTTTTCGCCCAGTGAGTGATCCG